>APFE030367335.1:462454-475677 GCA_000404065.3 Pinus taeda
TCCAATACCATGGACAGAAAAACCATCACATCCAATACCATGGACCAAAAACCCATCGATCCAATACCATGGACCGAAAACCATCGCGTCCAAAAAACATGTGCGAAAATCATGCACAAAACCATAGGTGGGTCCGCCCAACCTAACATAGGGTCCAAAACCAAAATTTTCCGGGGCGCTGCCCCGGACCCCATAAAGTAGGGTTACGGGTACCCCTTAAACCCCCTATTAACTATGTGGAAAGAATATAACACAACCCAACACTTAGTGACCCCTTCAACTCCTTGATATACAACTTTGAGTCTAAGTAAAGAAGGACACTTGTCTATGGAGTGGTTTTCTTCATAGACTGAGCAAATCTTAATACAATTTAATGGACATTTGTTCCTAGGATGCCTCCTAGTGAATCTAGGACGAAAGATGGCTGAGGCTCTCTCTGCTTCCTTTTGATGTTCATGGTGTCCAATTGCAAGGCAAGGGTTTGCAACATATCACTTTTGAAATCTTCCAACATATTTCCAATTTCACCCTTGATGAATAAGTTGGAGGATGATGTACTGGCCATAGGTTGACTACCTCTACCCTTTTTCGTGGCTGCCCTAGAATGGTTTCTAAAGACTGTCATAATATCTTCATAGGGTAATTGGTAGACATCTCCTCCTGCTTTCATATGTAAGGTATCCAGGAGATCCTCCCTTACTCCTCTAATCAGGACCAGCTTTAGTGACTCAGGGTCAAGTGTGCACCGACCCTTTTGTAACCGAGCTAGAATCTTTCTTCATAGTCTTGTAAGGATTCATCCTGGCCTATTGTTATCCTGAAAATATCTTCTTTAGTATCTTTTGACCTACAATAGTCCCTATATTTGTTGTTAAAATTTTGTTACATCTGAGCCCAAGTTGTGATGTTATCTCTAGGTAAACCCATGAACCAGCGTAATGCTGCATCCTTGAGGGTAGATGGAGACAATTTTAACTTTTTCTCATCATCTCTATAGTCATAGGCTCGACATATAACAACAAATTCAAATAGGAAAGTGTTAGGGTCCTCTGTGGTCAGGCCATGGAAATGAGGTAGAGCAGAGGGCTTATATTCTTCATCTTATTGCCCCCATTGGTTTCCCTGATGGGGAAGGCACTCTCTATTCTCTCTCTATCTCCCCTGTCATTTTGGTTTCCAGCCATTGGTATAGTAGGAATGGGTTGTTCCTCTTCTTATTTCCTTGTAGGTTCTTCAAATATGTAAGGTTGGTCACCTAAAGGTTCTTCCACTTCACAGTCATCGAAGAAGAGAGAAGGTTGATTGTTGGATGCAGTGGGGGTATTTGCCAAGAATTTCCCTGAATTATCCCTATTCCTATGGGGCATGAAAGGAAATGTTTTTGGGTTGGTTTTTGTAAGATTTTGTTAAAGCTAGAAAGTACCTGTAGAATGGAAAGAAAAGTAGATAATGACAACTGAAAGAAAGGAAGAAACTAGATTACTTTTGCAGAAATAAACTAATGGAAGAAAATTGAAGAGTAGAAGTAGAACATAAAGTTAAAGACTAGGAAATAGAATAAAGCAATAATTACTTCTACTTAGACACCTCCCCAACAACGGTGCCAAAAAGTGATGAGCCTAGGTATTGCAACAATAATGCTGCAACTCCTATGCCTACCAACTTTACTTATCAACCCGAGGTTCGTACAAACTTGGAGGTGACAGTGCTATATGCACAAGTAAAAGTGAATATACTGCTTGTTGTCACTGCTTATCTGGCAAGAGACCCCAGGGGTTCCAAGCCAGACTTCTATAGGGTTAGAAGAAGCTTGATTTTGATGGAAGAAGATCAAATCTATCCTAAGGGAGAGCTACTCTACTGCAGTAATGAAGAAATCAACATGTAATGCTAAATCACACCATACCCTAGCTAACCAGTTAAATAGTTATGCCTAAACAATTTTTCTAAATCAACACTAACCTAATGCTAATTATCTAAGTTGTAGAATTAAAGAGCATCAAAACTAGACTAAGGTGTAAGCAAAGAACTAAACTAACTTGTCTTTCAAGCGGAAAAGCAGTCAGAGGACGAAATCAGTGAAAGGAGGACGTGAGGGAGCAACAATGCATAAGAACCATTGGATCAATCGAGTGAAAGACAAATGAACGACGAAGATCAGACCGTAGGAGGTTACATAGATAGATGGGTGAACAGGGTTAACTAATAAGATGAACGGTGGAGATCTTATCACGAAGGCTTAAGCGAATAAATGGATGAACAAGGTTAATGAATAGGATAGATGACGAAGATCGTATCACGAGGGATTAAGTGAGTGGATGGAAGAACGAGGTTAACATGAGACGAATGGTCGATATCTAATTGCGTGAGTGAAGTCAAGAGATGGACGGACGAGGCTAACAGGAGCGATGAACGACTGAGATCTAATCGCGTGGGTGAAGTCAAGAGATGGATGGAGAAGATCGTATCGCGGGAAAAAAAACGTGCAGAAATGATGGGGCGGGTTTCTAAGGCGGTAAGTAGTTTCTCGCGTGCCCTTCATGCTGTAAGTTGTATTTTGAAATTTCACGCGATTAGCCTTACTGCGCGACTTGTAGCATGAGCAAACCACTTTTCTCGCTTGCTCTCCGGCGAATAATGGCTGTGCAAGATTCCGCACAAGATTCCGCGATAGCCATTGGATCAGGCGGGCTAATCAATGGTGGAGATCGACCAAGTTAGTTGGCGATCGGGTGAAGCAATAACCGTCGGATTAGGCGAGGCAGATCAACAGTGGGAACTTAAAGTTCATAAAGTAAGTGGTGGACTCCACACGAGGCAGCAGTTGGGGAAAATAATGAATCAGACGGTGATTGTGAAGGTTTGTTGGTGATTGGACGACGAGGAAGCAATGCATGAGGAATGTGCTTAAGGCGGTTTCAAATGAAAATGAAAGAGAAAACCAGTGAAAGTGAACAAATAACTACATCAACAATGAACTTCATAGCTCAGGCGAGAACTAGAAACCTGTGTTTTTGGAGTTGTTGAAGGGTCCCATCCTCAAGTCATGGTCCCAAAGGGAGGATATGAGGCCGAGACACCTACGCACAACCTGATAGTGATCTATTTCCTCTAGCTAACCTGCTAATTAAAAAACACATATGGAAGTAACCCACAACAAATGCAACTACTGAAGCAAATGAACAGGAAAACCATGAATAATATACGTTATGTTGTTGTAATGAAAGTGCAACTACTTAAGCAAATAAACAGTGAAAACCATAAGGCTACTTAAGAAAATGATTAGAAAACCATGAAACTACCTAAGCAAATAAACAGAACAAAACTCTATGCTAGCATATATGTATAGTAAAGAGGAGCTTTGGCTGCTTGGGTCGGGCACTAACCCAAGAGCTTCAGCCCTCAGAGTTAACTCAGAGCTGGCTTAAACACAACTCATTCTTATTATAAAAAACCATGGATTACAGAACAAACTGTTACAATTCTTGCAGCTCAGAAATAAAGTAGAGTTTTTACAATAGAAGTCTGAATCCTAATGAGGTCCTAAGCCTCTCTTATTATACATCTGATAAACTGGTTTTTGTCACTTTCACTTGCTCGGTTGTCTTCTAGTCTTCAAAGTGATGGTTGTTTTCACTTCGAGCTGGTGGAGGAATATTCGAATGGAGGGGTAGTAAATGAGGAGGATTTACCTCCTATAATTACTCTCCTTTGTCCCATTCTAGTTTTACCAAGGTCTTTGCCATAGTTCCTTGATTTTATCCTTTATACCTACAATTTTCCTTGTTTTTATCCTTTATTCCTGCATTACATGCACATTAGACCACAAAGTCAAATATCCAACTTTAACTCATTTCATAAACAAAATATAATCAAAAGTATGCAATAAGTTGTGAGAATAGTTGGTGTGACTAAGCTAGGAGGTGAATTAAGGCCAATTAAGGCCCATATAATTACTCAATGATGAGGATCATCAACGACCCATGTCAATGACATTTTATTTGCATTATTATTATGTTTTTCTGTTGTAACGTAAGCCAACCTGTTGTCTCTCCTAGAGGCAGCCTTGGATTGCTTACAAGACCAGTGCTTGGGAACATCTAAATTTAGTGTGTTTTATATGATACTCAAGAAACCGAAGGCATCATATGCATCTTCTGCACATAGTAATTACGAATATATAACTATACATATAAAAACATGGATTTGTTCCTTTATCCAATGACATAAGCCATGTATTTTTGGTATCCTTTCACATATGCAACTCACAAGAATAAGGTAAAAACTAGTGGAGGTCGAGTAATCAAGGACTTACAATTTAATCAGATTTTGCAGAATAATGAAAGAAGAGATGGAGAATACTAGCTCATCACATAGAGATTGAAACATCAAGAGTTCCATACTTATCTGAACTAGAGATAGATAGGTGGATGTAAGAAGAGTGAATGCTATGATTTCAGGAAGCACACGTTTAAATATATAATCTCGGACTAGCATACATGCATATGTATTAACTAGTTAAACACCAATGAATCTGTAAGAATATAAGAGATATATCTGGCACCTCCAATTGCTTGAAATTAGAGAGGAAGTGCAAACATAATGGAAATTTAACAAAGAAACAACATACCATAATACTCGAACATGCGAATCACCACTGTTTCTTTCATATTTAGAAAGATGTAGATCTGGAATCCGTACAACCTCAGAAGCATACACATTTTTTTCCTATAATTCAATACCTTTCTTCAATGTTTTTTCCTCCCTTTTATAATGAGAGGGAGGGTAAGAAAATCAGTTACAAGAATATCTTCAGGTGGAAATTTACATCTGTCTGTATGAATGGTTGTCTCAGCATAAATCCTCTAACTATTACAGCAGGAAGATTCTTTTCTTGAAAGGAAAACAAAATAACAATATAGTGATTAAAACAACAAAACAACATTAATCCATCGCAACTGAAATGATGGTTTCTGGAAAGATCTTCATGCCACTCTTCTTTTCTGGCCTTTGGTCCTTGTGTGTTCTTGCTAAGTCATGGTTAATCCTCTCTCAGCGTGTTTGGGTCACTCTCAGTCTTTAACAACCTCTGAAACAACTGCCAACTCATACGCCCTTTTAACTTTCTGTTAGATAATATTGGTGTCTTGAAAAGTATGTTGTTGTGTTTCATGGAGTACCTAGGAGCCTTTCGAATGCTGGCCTTTTAACACAGGAACACCGTGAAATAGGCGAGCTTAACTGCCCTTTACGCCCTTGGGAATACAACCCCTTTCTACTTCTTCTTTTATGTGATCGAGGGCTTGAACCGAGTGCTTAGTCATTTAGGTGCTAAGGCTTTCAATTGTTGCGTGAGGGCCTTTTCCTTTGTTACTTGAAAAACCTTTAATAACCCTTTACACTGCATCGGTCGATATCTCGAACGCGAAAACCTTATGAAATACAACCTATAGAACATTGCATCCGGGGGGGCCTTTTTCTTATCGCAATCACAATCCTACATCCGGTGCTGAATACACTCTCCCTTAAGTTTTTTCGTTATGCAGTTGCGAGCACCAAAATGCGGGATGATGTCATCTTTGCCACGTGTCACCCTGTGAGTGGTGACATGTGTCACCTGGAAATGGCCCCATAGGACCCCTGAAAACGCCAAAACCGAGTGACACGTGTCCACCTGCCACGTCAACATCCGTACTGCCATATGTCCTACGTACTGCCACTTGTCATTCGTATTGCCACTTCATTGGTGATGTCAGCTTCCATGTCTACTTTGAGGACCAATCAGGGGTTGCCAAGTGCCCCTTGGAGGAGAGAGAAAAAGGCCTGCCTGACCCTGTTTTTTCATGCTTTTCCATTGTATTTGATTTTCTTGGTCACTTGGCGATGCACCACTTTATCGTAATATTGGCGGTTTGCAGGTCCCTTTAAGTTGAACCCCCATTGATCTACGGATCACCGATGCCCCTAGAGGAGAGAGAAAGGAGAGGCCCGACCCTTGGTTTTTCCATGATTTTCTTTTTTAACTCTTTCTGGCCCTTCCCCAGCGGTGCAACAATATATCGCAAATCGGCTCCCGCATGCTTTGGAGTATGCTGTGACTATGGGACTATTGGATTTGTGGGATATGAGATGCAAGATGTAATATCGACGTTCGAGACTGCGACGTGCCGATAACCTTATCTGTGTGCCCCAAGGATCCCGCCGATGGCTGATTGCGATAAATGTTTCGCTGGAGTCGCCGATTGCTGATATGTGATATCAGCGATCGATGGATCGCTGATTTTCATTCCTCTAGTGCTCCTTTCCTGTTGACTTCTATCGATAGTTGATTTGCGATTGCGATCAGCCCCTTGGACCTCCGATTGCAATTTTCCCTCCATACTTAGTCATTTTTGGTTTGGTGGGCTTTTCCAAGGTAGACCTTCAAAATGCTTTATCTTTTGTTCCAGGATTCCATTTTTGGACTTCCATATACCGTTGGAAAGCTATTTCCGAGAACTACGATATGGGGATGGTTTGGTTTAACTTTGAGATTTTCTGTGGCCTGAGAAAGGGCTCCAAATTTCACTTTTCTTGGGACACTTTGACAATTTGAAATCCATAATGCAGTGAGTGACAACATTGGCTCCAACTGAGGACATTGCCTTGTTGGCAAGGTGCTAAGAACCTGTAGACCAATAGGCTTTCCTTCCATTAGGCATGGAGCTATTCTTAAACAAAATATAATTCTGTGAAAGGAATTTTTTGAAAATAAACTGAAAAATTCAAATAACAATCTCAACATACACACCAGATATTTACAATGAGAAAGAGATAGATATCTCTAATTTTGAAAATAAAATTTTAGGAACTGACCATTTACAGGCAGTTCCAATAGTTTACCATCTAAGTTTTCGAGCATGTAAGTGTTATTTCCCCTTTCGTTTGCAATCCTGAAGGGGCCAAACCATAACAGATCAAATTGCCCATGTTTTCCTTTGTCTTCTCTTCTGACATCCCACCTGAGAACTAAATATCCTTATTGAAGAGGTCTCTCCTTAACATTCTTGTCAAACAAAGATTTCATCTTTTGTTGGTAGTTTAATAGTTTGGTCCCCACCTGCTCTCTGTTCTCGTGAAGGCCCCCCAATTGATTTATTCTTCTAGTCAAGGGGCTAGGCTCTTCCTCAGCTTCTTGCAGCAACTAAGCTACTGACATTGCTAATTGGATAGGGAAGAAAACAACCTTGCCATATACTAGCTCAAAAGGAGATTTTCGAGTGGATATTTTGGGTGTTACACAGTTAGCCCACAGAGAAAACTTCAGTTGAGAGTCCCAATTCCTTTGATTGTTAGTGATTGTCTTCTTTATAATTCTCACCACATTTTTATTAGAAGACTCAGGTAAGCCATTTCCGTGAGGGTAGTATGTAGTGGAGTGTCTAACAATGATGTTGAATTTGTGGCAGAAGTTGGTGAACTTGGCTGATTTGAAGACCTGTGCATTATCAATGATGTTTTTAAAAGGACACCCAAAGTGGGACGACATTTTGGGTGTTACACGGTTAGCCCACAGAGAAAACTTTAGTTGAGAGTCCCAATGCCTTTGATTGTCAGTGATGGTCTTATTTAGAGCTCTCACCACAATTTTATTAGAAGACTCAGCCAAGCCATTCCCTTGAGGGTAGTATGTAGTGGAGTGTCCAACAATGATGTTGAATTTGTGGTAGAAGTTGGTGAACTTGGCAGATTTGAAGACATGTGCATTATTAGTGATGATTTTAAAAGGACCCTCAAAGCGGGACAATATGTTCTCCTCCATGAATTTTATGACCACTGAATCAGTAGCATTCCTAGCCGGGATAACCTCTACCCACTTGGTGAAATAGTCAGTGGTATTTAAAATCCATTTGTGTTGGCCACTAGAATGTGGGTTGATTTCTCCGATGAAGTCTAATCCCTATTGTCTAAAGGGCTCCTCTACATGCACAAGAATCAGGGGAGAGGAGAAAACTTCTGTCTTTCAGCAAATAACTAGCATTTTTTGCATGACCTGACCTTAGAATAAACATATCCAAATAACATGGGCCAGTAAAATCATGCCTTGAGAATTTTGTGTGCTATTGCCTTCCAACTGTAGTATCCTCCACAGACTCCCCCCATGCAAATCCTCAATCACTTCATAGGTTTCTCCCTCAACCAAACACAACAGTAATAACTCCACTAGGTCCTTCCAATAGAGCATTCCATTGGATATAATGTATTTTTGTGCCTGCAATGTCAGACTCTGGTATTTTGATCTATCGAGTCCCAACGTGCATCTTAGAAACAAGAGGTAATGAACAATGTTCTTATACCTGTGCAATCCCTCATACTTGACATAGATGTTCTGTTCAGTCGTTTTAATTCTGCTATGTTCATCCTTTGAACTACCCTCCTCTGTGATCAGGCTTATCCCTAGAGCTTGGCAGTTGGATTCAGACAAAATCTTGGCCAATGCCTGGCATTTGATGAGCTTGGTAGGCTTGATTTCCAGCTTATATTCCTGTATTTTAGCTATCCATTTGCCCTTCTTTCCTTCGCTGTCTTCCTGCACCAGAATGTCTTTGACTATAGTCGATGGGACAAACGCTGTGATTTCGGATTGCAGTACATACATACGGAATAACTTTAGCGCCTTGACCAATGCATACACATGTTTCTCCAATATATCATACTTTAGCTCAACTTCCCTTAGGACTTGGCTGAAAAAGGCAATGGGCTGTTCATAACCTTCTTTATTTTTCTATAACAACACAACAACAATGGTATGTGGAGAGGCGAAAGAAAAGATGTAGAAGGGCACTGAATAATCGGGGCTTATTGGCACTGGGGCCTCAGTCAAATCTTCTTTGATCCTTGTGAAAGAATCACAGGGGACGAAGCTCTACTTAACTTCGTTCTCCTTCTTGAGCATATCTGTGATACCTTTAACTATTTCAGCATAGTTGGGTATGAATCGCCTTAAGAAATTTATCCTCCCCAAAAAGGCTTGGACTTCTTTCTTGTTTCTGGGCATGGGAATAAGGTTGATGGCTTTGACTCGTTCAGGATCAATCTTTACTCCCTTTGTTACTATGTGTCCAAGCAGCTTCCCCTCACTCGGGGCGAACTGAGTTTTTTTTGGATTCAGAGAGAGGCCATACCTTTTGCACTTTTCGAAAGTGAGTTTAAATGGAGGATATGCTCTTCATCAATCTTAGAAAAGACTGTGATGTTGTCTAAGTAGACTACCGCAAATTTCTCTTGCTTTCCCACGAAAGCTATGTCCATTTCTCTTTGAAATGTGGCCCCTGCATTTATCAACCCGAACGGCATGCGTGCGTACATGAAGGTTACCCACGGGGTGGTGAACGCAGTCTTTCTCTGGTCTTCGGGTGGACCGCCACTTGGTTATATCCTGATAATCCATCCATCATGGACATCCTGGCTACACCTACTACCTTCTGCAATTTATTATCCATCTTGGGCAGAGGGTAGTTATCTTTTAGAGACGCCCTATTTAAATTCTGGAAGTCCACGCATAGCCTTATCTCTTTGCTCTTTTTACGGACAGGGACCAGATTAGCTACCCACTCAGAGTATCTTAGAGGGACTATGATCTTGGCTTGCAACAACTTCCTTAACTCCTTTTCAATGGAGGGGAGTAAGAGTGGGTTTATTTGTTTGAGTTTCTTTTTGTATGGCTTTATCCCACCCTTCAAAGGAAATTTATGTTGAATAATATTTGTATCAAACAATTTCAAATCATTAGAAGACCAAGCAAATACATCTTTGTAAGTTTTGAATAGATCTAAATGCCTCTATCTGTATTGCAAGGGGATTTCTTTGGACAACTTGATCATCTGGGGTTCCTCCTTTGATTCCATGTTGCAATCCTCTACTTTCTCATCCTTCTCTGGGGCCATTTGTTTGGAAGCTATGTCATCTTTATTGAAAAGTCTTTCAAGTGGAACAAGTCCACAAGGGATGGTGTTCCCTTTTAGTTGCAATTTTTTTTGCCCAGCCACTGTGTCTTTCCACGAAGTGGCTTCTTGTTCTGCTTCTTCTTCTTCTTGATCGATGGTGGAGTGTGCAAAATCCCCAACGACTTCTATGAATCTTTTGACTTGCTTATCATCTTCGAATACCTGCCAGTGTTTGACATTATCAGGTATTGAAGGCTTGTGTCTGACTTCTATCTCATATCTGAGGAGTGGATTTTGTGGGGGCCTGAAAGTGCTTGCTGCTACTGCAAGAGAGTCAACCATCCTATTTTCTTCCCTGGGCAGAAACTGGATGTTAAAGGGCAGGAAGAAATTGTCGATTAAGTTCCACACTTCATTTCGGTACGTCCTCAGCATGGGGTGTTTGGATTGGCATTGATTTCTGATCTGCCTTATGACCAGTTCAAAATCTCCATAGACTGCTAGGCATTCGATATTCATCTTTTTTGCTGTTTGTAACCCCATGAGCAATGCCTCATACTCCACTACATTGTTGGTTGCCTCAAATTCAAGCTTGAATGAGAGGGGTATCATGCTGCCTTCCGGGGATACCAACAATATTCCAACTCCATTTCACTCTTTTGAGTTTGCTCCATCGAAGTACAATTTCCATACTTCATTTTCATTTAAATGCTTGTATTTCAACTGCCTTGTCAGGTGCACTAATGCTTCTTCTAAGAGGTTCTCATCTTCTTCTAAGAATAGGCAGGTGATGTCACTATCTTTCCCATGTATTGGGGAGTTTTCTGAGCCTTTAACTGGGGTCACGGTTTTCACAAACCAAGATTCTCTGTACAATCATCTTTGTTCACCTCCAAAAGTGGGAATGGTGGCATAAGTCAGATGTAGCTTGATAGAACCACCCACCTTGGAACCCCAAGATCTGGATAAGAGCATTCCAAAACGAGGAGGTATATCAGCCACTAATATGTCCATTACCACACTTTTCACCGAGATTTGAGCCAAGATTACCACCAGATCATTTATCATGCCTAAGAACTTGACTCTCTTGGAGTCAAAGAAGTACAAGTCTTTGTATGGTATGGTGATCTCCAAACCCAGTTGTTCCATTACTGATAATGACATGAGGTTGTGGGAAGCTCCTGAATCCAACATGTAATTATGCAACAAAAGGTTATGGATCACCAAAGTCACATAAAAAGGCATGATAGGAGGATCCAACTCTTCCACATGCGGCCCAAAAACGACCACTGGCATTTCCTCCTGGAGGTTAAAACTAATGGGTTGGTGTTGAGATAGAGGGATGCATAAATTGACAGACCTGCGCTTTATAAATAGGCTGCTTTAGAAGCTTAGTTAGGGGAGCAAGAATTTTTACCTTCTCAACCTCCTTTTGGAGATTGAATACAAGTTGAACCTTTTCTGTACCTCCTGGCTCTGTTCCTTCTTCCTTGCCACTGGCAGTTTTCGGCATAATATATGTCTCTTTTTCTCTATGTCCCTCTGAACTAGTTCTTTCCTCATTAGAGGAGAATTTTATCTTGGAAGGGTCAGGATTCAACTTACCCTTCCCTTTATTTAGTACTGGGTGAACAACTTAGGGAGCAACTTCCCTTTATTGTTTTGGTTCTCTAATCCTCTTCTTTGAAGATCTTAGATCATACTTACGTTGTGGTTGTGCTTGCATGAACTCTGCAAACTGCTTGCAATAATAATCCATATTTTCCTCTTCTGTTGTTCCTTCTCTATCATGGTTGGCCTTCTGGTGAGCCATATTCTCATATTCTTCTTCGGTAAAAGCATAATACATATTTCCCTACATCTCTTGTGTAACTGATGATTGTTCATCGGGACCATCTTCTAAGTATAAAGGATGAGGGATCTGATCAAGTTGTTCCTTTCTTTCCCTTGGAAGTAGTTGCAGTGGAGGTCTTATATATTGAGGATTATAGCCCCGATTGTTGACTTGAGCGTTCTATCTGGAAAGGTTCTTGTTCTCAATTTCAAGCTTTCCAACCTTTTGTGTTAAACTCCTAATGAGTTTCTACAGCTCGTCCCACTTTGGGTTTGATAATTCTTTATCTTGACCAGAGGAGGATGCCTACTCTTTCCATCTTTTGGGTTTAGTAGTTTCTTTCTTTACCCTTGACTTGCCCACTGAGACCATATTGGCTTCCACTTCAAGAGAATCGGTCTGAAGTTGGTCTAAAGTGAGAGACTTTCTTTCTCTCAGGGAAAAACCAACGTCGGACTCAAAAGCTCCCAAGAAAACCACACGAGACATAGTTGGAGGAGGTTTTATCTCAGCAGGCGGGTTATTGTACTACTTATTGAATCTTTCGATAAATTATGAAGTATCCTCCTTTGAATAGTTTCTTAGGCCATTAAGCTCAGTGAGGAGGTACTCATGATCCCTCCTTTCTCCCCATTTCTGGGTGAAAGCGTTTTCCATCTCTTCCCAGGTAGTGATGGAGGCATTAGGTAGATCTTTGAACAATTTTCTGGCTTCTCCCATGAGACTTTGTACAAAAATTCTCATGACCACATCCATCTGATCCACATCTAGGATGTGAGCAAAAGAACTGAAGGCTTCAATGTGACTCTTTGCCGTGTTATCATCTTCCCCATTGAACCTAGGCCACTGCTTTAGGTGGTTCTGGGGCATTGCACTCAGAGGTTAAGGTAAATTAAGAGGTGCATACTTATTTATCAAAAAAGTTTGGAAGAGCCATCTGGATTGGTGGAGGGGGATTAAAATTTGCTTGAGGAACTGGGATCAAGACCAAAGTGGTTGGAGGAGAAGTAGGGTATGTCAGAGCCTTGGGAGTAAGTCCTGAGTAGTGAGCAACAATGGGCTGAGAATTAGAGGCGGAGGTGGAAAAGGTTGATGAGATGGTAGTACAAGCAGGGGGAATTCCCTCTTTCCCGACTTTCTTGGACATTAAATTTTTTGGATCAGATACAAATGGGGCTTTCTTTTGGGATGTATCTGAGCAAGCATGAGGCCTTTTAAAAGCCAGGGTTATGAATGATAACGAGGGGGGTGTTAGCACTTGAAATTTCACCTAGGCTGAGATAGACAAATCTCAAGGCTACATCAAACCATTTCACCTCGTAGCTAGCCCTATGGGGTATGAGAAGGATCTCTCCGGTAAATCTCGTCAAATTTTCAATGGGAAGAGATGACCAATCAAGGTAACACAGATATTAGGCTAGTAAACTGATAAGGAGGGTTGATTTAAAGTTTTTGGGGTTTGT
>APFE030367335.1:486895-513121 GCA_000404065.3 Pinus taeda
CCATGATGGCACAAACTCCTATGCTGCTGAGCTGGGGACTGCCTCTGAAACACGGATGACATCCTCTGAATGTCCTGGAAGAAGAAAACCGGGATGCTCATCATCCTCACTCGGGTAAAGTGCATCAACATGCGAATGTGACAAGAGAAGACCTGTGAAAATCTTCCCTCGCATGTAAAGTAATGCATGATAAGCCACATGATTGGAGCATACTCCGCCCGGAGGAATCTGAAAGGAAAGACCCCTGACAAGTGACTCATGAATGCTGGCCTGATATATGGCTCAAAATAAACATAATCCAACATTTTGCGCTTGGGCCACACCTCACCCACATTTGGTATCCCGGTAGCCTCTGAAATCAACTCCGGAGATAGTACAAAATCCACCCCTGCAAGAGTGACCTGCCCATCATGAAGGTGCAAAACAACTAAGCGGGCCAACTCCCTGTGGTGCTGAATCTGAGCAAGCCTCTCACAGAACTGAAAACATGACATATAACGGAAACCATTCATTGCCAAAGGACAGGCCTGCAATTCTGCCAAAGAGGTGGGTTCCTCTCTCCTATGATGACCACCTTTGCCACCCTTACGAGGCCTCTGTTGTACCTCAACCTCTGTAGATGATGAATGGTCATCACCTTGCTCATAAGTCTCAGTATCTGACATGGTTTTGGAGCAAGATGGGCAAACTGAAGGACAAATTGGACTGCTGCCTCTGCCTGCAAAAGTACTGAACTCTATGTTGTTTCAAGGGGAAAAAACATGAGGGGAATGTTAGGGGAGGGAACTTCTTTAACAAGGAATGGGAATATATGATAATAACAGGGAATTTTTCAAGGGAAACTTTACACATTGTCATGCATATAGGAACCATTTTAACATTGGGAAATCATTTGCCAAGAACATCTCATATGGGACAAAACATGTACGATAATAAACATGGAAGGGGCATACATGAATCAAGAGGGACATAGGGACACCATACACCAAATTCACTGAGGAGTTCATGTGTGTTATAAGGCAAATTCTGCTCTTTTTGTTCTTTAAGGGCTACATGTACATTAAGGAGCACATACTCATCATTTTCACATGAAGGGAAAGTGTTTCATGTACAAGGGGATGTCAAGGATATATAGAGGTTTGTACATGCTTTTAAATATACAGCACATTAAATTTACATGACTCTCTTCAGTCTTTACAATGTATCTTTTCTTTTTGTTTTTATTTTTTGCATGTGTATGATAGAGGGAATTAGGGTTTGAATGCTTGTGAGAGGGGTAGGGTTTATAACTTTAGGGATGGGGGTAGCGCAACATTTATGTGCAAATGAAATAGGACAGAGATGCAAACATGATTATTAATGAAAGAGTGGGAAAAAGGAAGGGATCAATGGGACAATAAACACTTGAAACAGTCACAAAACCCTAGCATTTTACAAACATTAGCAACAACCATATTAATCCATTCACTTGCAACTTTAAATAATAAAACCATGACACAGATCATTATTTTCACCATCCATGTCATCATTCATGAATTGAGTGCCTACCTCGATCAATTTAGCACGCAGGAGGGCGATTTGGTCGTTTTAGAGTGATTCTGTAAAAAACAGTTCGAGTGGTCGCGCCCTTGAGAAAACTGCACTGCAGAGGGGTTGCTGAGTGGTCGCGCCCCGCCCAACTGGTCGCGCACCGAGCTTGAGTGGTCGCGCCCCCTGAAAATGACTTCAACTTGCTGCAAATCGCCTCCTTTGACCTCTCACTTGTCTTTGCAAACTCTCAAATGCATAATGAGGCATGTTTAGAGAAGATTTACTCTTTATTAGGCCCAATTTGAAAAAATTAACTTACCAAACCCACTTTCTAATGTTTTTGTTTTGACATTCACTTTTAACACTGTTTTGAGTTCACTTTGTCCTGAATTTGATCTTTTGAGTGCTTTAACTCCGTTCCTTTTGCAGGTTGACCATCTGATGGACTCTGGCGAGGAGACCAGGGTTATTGCCGGCATTTTGAAGAATTTTGAAAATTTTCCTTATTTTTGCAAATTTCACATGACCTTGGGTTTAAAAACAGGGTTTTTAAATCCAAGGTATAAATGAGCTGTACCTGATGAAAAATATCGATGGAACATATTTACATACCTCCTTTCGGCTTGCTGGGGACTATTAGACCTTTAACTCATGACCTTGCAGTGATTTTGACCAAAACCCTAGACCTAAGACTTGGGATTTCAAGACAAAAGTAAATCAAGTGCAACACAAGCTCATTTAAATGATATGATCTGATCCAGCAAAGCCAAGAAGGGAACAAGGACCGGCATCCTCCATCAGTGTTATGGCATGCCTAACGGGATGCAAAACTGATACTGACGAGACACCTACCTATGCACATGCAAAGAGCTTTTGATCACCGATGGAGGGCTCAAGACCGACACTAACAGGGGGTGTGGAGTCGCCAAGGTGATATGAATGTAATCAGAACAAACTTCGCTCACCTACACGAAGAGTGTTCAATTTTTTGTATCTCAGGGGAAAAATTCTTCAATAAGCTCCCCAGCAACAATGCCAAAAGGCATTGTCTCTTCTAGAGACAACCTTGGATTGCTTACAAGACTAGTGCGTGGGCACATCTAAATTCAGTGTGTTTTATATGATCCTCAAGAAACTAGAGGCATCATATGCATCTTCTACACATAATAATTACAAATATACAACTATACATATAACAACATGGGTTGGTTCCTTCATCCAAGGACATAAGCCATGTATTTCTGGTATCCTTTCACGTATACAACTCACAAGAATAAAGTAAAAACTAGTGGAGGCCGAATAATCAAGGACTTACAGTTTAATAAGATTTTGTAGAATAATGAAAGAAGAGAAGGAGGATACTGGCTCATCACATAGATCTTGAAACATCAAGAGTTCTATAATTATCTGAGCTAAAGATAGACATGTGTATGTAAGAAGAGTGAATGCTATGATTTCATGAAGCACACATTTAAATTTATAATCTCAGACAAACATATAGGCATATGTATTAACTAGTTAACACCAATGAATCTGTAAGAATATAAGAGATATTTCTGGCAGCTACAATCGCTTGAGATCATAGAGGAAGTGCAAACATAATGGAAATTTAACAAAGAAACAACATACTGTAATACTCGAACATGGGAATCACCACTGTTTCATTCATATTATGAAAGATGTAGATCTGGAATCCATACAACTTCATAAGCACATGCAGTTTTTTCCTAGAATTCAGAACCTTTCTTCAATGTTTCTTCCTCCCTTTTATAATGAGAGGGAGGGTAAGAAAATCAGTTACAAAAATATCTGCAGGTAGAAATTTACAGCTGTCTGTATGAATGGTTTTCTCAGCGTAAATCCTCCGACTATTAGAACCGGGAGATTCCTTTCTTGAAACCAAAACTTAATAACAATACAATGATGAAAACAACAAAATAGAATTAATCCATCGCAACTAAAATGATGGTTTCTAAAAATATCTTCATGCCACTCTTCTTTGTTGGCCTTTTGTCGTGACGTATTCATGCTAAGTCATGGTTAATCCTCTCTCGGTCGGTTTAGGTCACTCATTCTTTAACAACCTTTAAAACAACTGCCATCTCATATGCCCTTTTAACTTTCTATTAAATAATATTGGTGCCTTGAAAAGTCTGGTGTCGTGCTTCATGGAGGACCCAGGAGCCTTTCGAACGTTGGACTTTTAACACAGGAACACCATGAAAGAGGCGAGCCCGACTGCCCTTTACGCCCTTGGGAATACAACCCCCTTCCGCTTCTTCTTTTATGTGATTGAGAGTTTGAACCAAGTGCTTAGTGCTTTGGGTGCTAAGGCTTTCAATTGTCGCGCCAGGGCCTTTTCTTTTATTACTTGAAAAACCTTTAATGACCCCTTACACCGCATCGATTGATATCTCGGATGCTGAAACCTTTGAAATATAGCCTATGGAACATCGAATCTGTGGGGCCCTTTTTCTTATCACAATCACAATCCCACATCCGGCGTTGAATACACTTTCCCTTAAGTTTTTCCGCTAAGTAGTTGTGATCGCCGATATGAGGGATGATGTCATCTTTTCCATGTGTCACCCTATGAGTGGTGACACATGTCACTTGGAAATGATCCCATAGGACTCCTGAAAATGTTGAAACCGAGTGACACTTGTCTGCATGCCATGTCAGCATTCGTACTGGTACATGTCCTTCGCATTGCCACTTGTCATCCATGCTGCCATGTCATTGGTGACGTTAGCTTCCATGTCTGCTTTGAGGACTAATCAGAGGTCGCCACGTGCCCCCTGGAGGAGAGAGAAAAAGGCTTCCTCGACCCTGTTATTTCATGCTTTTCCTTTGTATTTTGTTTTCTCGGCCCTCCGATGATGCACCACTTTATCATAGTATTAACGGTTTGCAAGTCCCTTTAAGTTGAAACCCCGCCGATCCGTTGATTGTCGATGCCCCCTAAAGGAGAGTGAAAGGGAAGGCTCGACACTTGGTTTTTCCATGATTTTCTTTATTAACTCTTTCCAACTCTTCCTCGATGGTGCAACAATATATTGCAAATTGACCCCTGCATGCTTTGGAGTATGTTGTGATTGCGAGATTGTTGGATTTGCGGGATGTGAGGGACTTGAGGGATGTGGGATGCGAGATGTGATATCGGCTTTTGGGACTATGATGTGCCGATAGCTCTAGCTGTGTGCCCCAAGGATCCTATCGATGGACGATTGCGATAAATGCTTCGCCCAGACCTACCGACTGCCGATATGTGATATCAACGATAGGTGGATCGCTGCTTTTCATTCCACCAGTGTTCCTTGCCTGGTGACCTCCGCCGATAGCTGATTTGTGATTGCGATGGGCCCTCCGGACCTCTGATTGCGATTTTCCCTCCATAGTTAGTCATTTTTGGTTTGCTAGGCTTTTCCAAGGTAGACCTTCAAAATGCTTTAGATTTTGGAGTCCATTTTTGGACTTCCATATACTGTTGGAAAGCTCTTTCTGAGCACTACGCAATGGGGAGGGTCTGATTCAGCTCTGAGATCTTTTGTGGCTTGAGAAAGGAGCTCCAAATTTCACTACTCTTGGGCAACTTTGACCATTTGAAACCCACAATGTAATGAGTGATAACACAATCCATGAAGAACCCATAAATTTCTGGTTGTAGCGACCCATGTCAATGATGTTTGTTTTTCATTATTATTATGTTTTTCTGTTGTATCGTAAGCCAACCCATGAAGAACACATGTAAACATAAGAGAAGAAATGAAACTTGGGGCAGAGCATAAGGGCAATGTTCATTAAGACCTCCATGAACGATGCAACTAACTGGTTGATGCAGGAATCAATTGTTTTATGAAATTATCAACAATCAACCCCGTGTTTGCCTTTCCCTTTATAATCAGGCATTTGCTTCACTTACTTTTATTTCCTTTATATAAGCCCGTTAAATGATATTTCCCCTTTTTAATAGAACCAGCCAGTAGTACACCGTAGATCACCTCACCTTTGATTTGATGGTCCACGTTATATCACAATTGCAATGGCAATGCTTAGGGCTCGGTTCATACATATGAAACGTTGTGATGCGATTTAATCAATGATCGCATCGTCCCCATTCCCTTTCCAATGAAATATTGCGATGTGAAGGATTGTCGATTGCACATCGCAGGGTCTTAAGGCCTGAGGTCTATTCAATTATTGATGGAATGTTGTGATGCGATTAAGCGGCGATCGCACATCACATTTCATTAAGGCCTAAGGTCCGCCCCCTTGTAAACAAATATTGTGATGCGATATGGGATAATCCAACGGTCGGCGGGGTTTCGCACCGTTGGTCAGAACTTAGATCAACGGCTGGGATTTAAGCGGGCTTCAATCATTGTTATTAACACTAAGGATTGTGATTTCCGTTGAACTTTGAGTTTTATAACATAAAGAATAAAACAAATAAGAGTGCTTTATTTGTTCCAAATGAAAATAAACAGAGGCAAACGAGAGTTTTCAATGGAAACGACACATTAACACACACTGAATAATTTATTCAATACAATAGCACTTACAGGGTCTCAACCCTCTGGCTCGATTACAACAATTAAAAAGACCTCGGTTTCAATATGGAAATCCTCCCTCTATCACTCAACTCTTGCCTCGCTCAATCTTTTCTCATCTCTACCAATCCGTCTACATTACATTTTTCTTCTTTTTATGAATCGGATCCCACTCTAACTGTGCTTAACAACTCAATCTTCTATTTTAATCATTCTAACAATTCAATCTCTATTTTCAAGCTCTATCACACACTTTTGCTAACAACTTATCCCTGAATCTAAAATAAGACAATTTCTACTTATTACAATAATGAAATATAGATCATTTCTTGAGAGATCCAACCCTCTCAGTTAAAACTAACTTTAGACCACTCAAGTCAGTGAAATTCAACTCTTTTAGCCACAACATGTGAACAAACCTTCACATTGCTGGCTAAGTCCAGATGCTCCTGCATCAGATTCCTGGGGAAGAAAAGAATCATCCCTCAGACTTTCAAGGCTTAATCCATACTTCTGCAACTCTGCTGTTGTCAACCAGCTAGCATCCTCCAGTGGATGTCCTTTCCATTTGACTAGATATTGAAAATAAATCTGTCCTCTGGTTCTTTTGGATACTCTTTTCTCTAAAACAGCTTCCACTTCTTTCTTAATTGTCTTTGGCATTTGTTCTTCCAAGTTCAAAGTTTGAACTTCATCTCCTGTAGTTTCCTCCTGTAGCTCTGTCTTTGTGTCTTTGTGTGGATACAAATCTGCAACATTGAAGATAGGTGAGATTCTAGTCCCTTCTGACAATTCAATTTCATAAGCATTAGCTGAAAACTTTCTTACAATTCTACATGGTCCTATCTTTTTCATTTTTAGTTTCTTGTAAGTCTTAGCATGAAATCTTTCTTTTGTCAAATACAACATCACTAAATCTCCCACTTAGATTTCTTTCTCTCTTCTTTTCATATCTACTTTCTCTTTGTATTTGCCACTGCTTTCTTGCAATCTTCCTTTGACATCTTCTTGTAGTCTCTGCATCTGCTCTGCAAACTCTTTAGCTTTTGCACTTTTTATCTCCTGTTTACCCAAATTTCTGAGCTCATACACACCTCTTGGATTCATCCCAAAAACAATTTGAAATGGACTCATTCTAGTACTTCGGTTTGGAGTGTCATTATAAGCAAACTCAGCCTGGGCTAGTGCTAAATCCCATTGCTTAGGATTTTGATACACTAAACTCCCCAGTATGTCTTCCAAGCTCTTTTTTACTACTTCGGTCTGTCTATTTGTTTGAGGATGGTATGCTGAACGGAAATCGAGGTTAGCTCCTAGTTTCTTCTAAAGAGTTCTCCAGAAATGCCCTACAAACTTTGTATATCTATCAGACACAATACTTATAGGCGATCCATGTAATCTTACAATTTTTGAAAAAAATAGATTAGTTATATGTGTTGCATCACTAGTCTTCTTACAAACAATGGAATGTGCCAACTTGGAAAATCTATCTACCACAACATAAATGGAATCATTCCCTCTTTGAGTTTTAGGTAATCCCAAAACAAAATACATGCTAATTGCATCCATGGTCGATCTGGTATTGGCAATGGTTGATACAATCCTATATTCTAGCTTTTCCCTTTAGCATGCTGACATATCCTGCACTTTTTAACAAATCTCTTAACATCAGTTTGCATTTTTGGCTAATAATAAAAAGCATTCACCCGAGCAAAGGTTTTGTCTTGTCCAAAGTGACTAGATAATCCTCCACTATGTTTCTCCTTTATTTTGTTTTCCCTCATAGAACATTTGGGAATACACAACTTGTTGCCTTTAAAGAATAAAGCTCCTTGGATAAGATAATCTAACCACTGACTTCTGTTATGGACTATTGGATTTTGTACTGTTGTATAAATATCTTTGAAATTTGCATCATCTTTGTACATTTCAATCATTTCTTCAAATCCTACAACACCAACTTTTAATTCTTGCACAATGAAGTTTACCCTGCTTAACGCATCAACGACTTTGTTCAACTTACCACTTGTGTGATTTATCACAGAAGTAAAGTTGTGCAAAAATTCTACCCACTTGGCATGTTTCTGGGTCAATTTCCGCTGGTTGTTTATGAACTGTAATGCATGATTGTCAGAATATAGTATATAATCCTTTGGCAGCAAATAATGTCCCCATTTCTTTAAAGCGTGTACAATAGCATAAAACTCTTTATCGTAAGAAGAATACTTCTTCTTCGCTTCATTCAATTTCTCACTGAAGTACGCTATCATTCTCTGTTCCTGACTCAAAACTGTGCCAATTACAACTCCACTAGCATCGGTTTCAAATTGAAATACTTTTGCAAAATCGAGTAAGGCTAAAACTGGTTTCTCTGTGATTTTCCTCTTCAGTAACTTAAAATTCCTGTCTGCTGCTTCTGTCCACTTGAATGACTGATTAGTCTCCTTAATTGTTTCAAGAATTGGTGCACAAATCTGAGTAAAACCTCTGATATATTTCTGTAAAAACTTGCAAGACCACGAAATCTTCTTACCTCAAATATATTCCTGGGAATAGGCCAGTCCCAAATTGCTTGGATTTCTCTGGATCCATTTCAACCCTTCTTTAGAAACTACAAATCCCAAGTAAATTAATTCTTCTCTCATGAAACTACATTTCTTTATATTCATCAATAGTTTCTCTTTCTGCAGAGTTTTTAAAACCACTTTAAGATGCTCTAGATGTTCTTATTTACTTTTACTAAAAAGTAGAATATCATCAAGGTAAACAATAACAAACTTGCCTACATATTCCTTCAACACTTCATTCATCAATCTCATGAATGTGCTAGGTGCATTAGTGAGTCCAAAAGGCATCACTAACCACTCATACAGCCCACTGTTTGTTTTAAATGCAGTCTTCCATTCGTCTCCTTCTCTAATTCTTATTTGATGATTTTTTTCCCGTGGAAAAAGTTGTAATTTCATTTATTAATAAGAAAATTACATTTTGTAGATGCAGAGCATATACCTATGGTAATGCCATACCTGTCAAACCAAAAAAATAAAACTAGAGTACCTCACAGAGGTGGAGCTGTTCAAAAGAAGCATTTGAAATGTTGTTGTACTCTTCGCAGAGAGATTAGTTATGAGATAAAGCATGAACTTATATGAATATTTACATATGATCATTTAAATTAAGAACTAATCAAAATCTGTCTGATTAAACTCCGGGATCTATGAATGAACTGTGGTAGTACTGATATGTGTTGCCGTCTCGTTCCTCCTGTATCAACCAAGTAACATCATCCCTGAGCGCTGCTTCCTTGGATAGGTGATCGACAACTGAGTTGCGCTCCTTGTAAATGTGTTGGTAGGAAAAGGAATCAAAATTTGAAATGAGTTTATGTCCTTCATCCAAAATATGCCTTAGTGTATATGCATTGCATTGTGATTTTTTGTTTATCCAATTGAATATTATTTTAGAATCACAAAAAAGTTGTAAATTCAAACATTGTTTGATCAATGCATAATGTATGAGGTTTTTGGCTACTAAAAGCTCGGCATAATTATTTGTCCCTCTGCCTAGCCCATTTGTATATTGAAAGAGTGGGTTTCGGATAAATGTTGAATTGCACCCCCTCCACATCCTGTCTCCTATGTCAAACCGTTGAAATAAGCCCATGGCTGGGAGGTGTTGATGGTCTCTGGAGTTATTATCCTATGGGTCGACTGTGTACTCTCGTCAGGGATAGAAAAGTAGTCGGTTTTGATTCTGGTTAATATGGAGGGCCAATATGGATCCTTTTGCTGGAAAATGATTTGATTTCTGGCTATCTAGATAGCCTAGCATATGAGGAGAGGGATGTTCTTTTCTTTGTCAGACGCTATCATCCACCAGCGTTTCCAAGCATATGCAATGTTGTTGCCCTGGCATCGGTGTGAGGTAGGGAGCGAAGTAAGGAGGCTGTTCCAAAGCTCTTGTGTGCTGGGGTAGTTTAGGAAGAGATGATCTATGTCTTCACTGCAGTTCTTGTAGAGGTAACACAAAAAAGGGCTTGAATAAGATCGTTTCATCAGGTTAGCACTGGTCGGGACCTTGTTTAGTTGTATAGACCACATGAGAAGCCTTGTTCTGGGGGCCGCCTTCAGCTTCCACAAATGCTTCCACCATGGGTTAGTAGTTGGCGGATTATAAGGTTCCATCAGCACCTGATATCCTATCTTGGGGGTATATACTCCCTGTTTAGCGAATGCCCAAATAAGTTTATCATCCCCCTCTGTTATTCTTATGTGGGCCTCAATTAAAGCTTTTGTGTAGTCCCGCCACTCCTGTAGCCAACACTGCGGTATGTTAAGACAGAGTCTTGATTTCCAGGTCTATTGTAATATTCTTATTTGATGATATCCACTCTTCAGATCTATTTTAGTAAAATACTTTGACCCACTCAAACAATCCATCAAATCATCCATGCATGGAAAAGGAAATCTATACCTGATAGTGATCTTGTTTATGGCTCTAGAATTTGTACACATATGCTATTCACCTCTTTTCTTTGGACCGAATACTGTTGGTACAACACATGGACTAAGACTCTCTCTGATTAGTCCCTTATCCATCAGTTCTTGCACTTGTCTTCCAACTTCAACATTCTCTTGAGAAGGTAATCTGTACGCTGATTTGTTTGGCAAACTTGCTCTTGGTATTAGATCAATATGATGACTAATACTCCTGATTTGTGGCAATGCATTTGGCAACTCATCCACAATAATATCAGCGAAATCATCTAGCAAAGTTTTGATTTCTTCAGGTAAATCATCTAAGTTTGTGGAAGTTAAAATTACCTTAGGTCTCCCTATGACAACAAAATGCATTTCTTCACCCTTTCCAACCTCTTACAACAAATCCTTTCCACTCATCAACGTAACACTATTTCCAGGTGCTCCTTTGTTAGCATCATCCTTCAATGGCAGCAGTGTATGTTTATTTCCATCCTTCTCTAGAGTATAAGTGTTTTTCCACCCATCATGAATAACTTTCCGATCAAACTACCACGGTCTTCCTAGCAATACATGGCATACATCCATTGGCATTACATCGCATAATATCAAATCCTTATACGTATCAATCTATATCTCGACCTTGCATTGTTTTGTCACAATAATCTGATGTCCTTTCTGCAACCATGACACTTTCTAAGGAGTAGGCTGTATTGTCTTTGCTAATCCTAGCTTGTCAACCATCTCTATAGAAACAAAGTTATCAATGCTCCCACTGTCAATTATCACTTTACAACACTTACCTTTGGATTTACATGCAGTTCTGAATAAACTCTTCCTCTGCGCTGGTTCTTCAATCTCTTTCTCTGCTTTAAGCAACACCCTTTTCAACAATACGGATTCTCCTACTGCAGGGGATTCTTCCTTTTCCATAATTCGAGGTGCTTCTGGCTTTGCCTCAACCACATTTGCATTCCTCTGACTTGCTGGTTTATTATGAGGATAGTCCCACGACACATGTCCCCATTCTCCACACGTGTAACACCGAATATCTCTTCCTAGGCCTCTTCCTTTGGGTGCAAATATTCCTCTATTAAAATCTCCTCTCTGTGGTGGTCTACTACTTGAAGTGCTTGCTTCATGCTGATGTTGTTGTCCCCTTGGTTTGGTAGTTCCTCTACCTCTTAGTGAGCTTCTTCCTCTATTCCTCTAATTTTGTTTTCTCAGCATCTTCTCTTCTGCCTTCAAACCTGCTTGATAGGCATCTTCAATAGTCTTCAGACTCAGCAAGCTGATCTCGTCCTGTATGTCATATCTTAAGCCATTGATATATCTAACTACCTTCTCCATTTTATCCTCTGCATATCCTGCTCTAATACCCAATCTATAAAACTCTTATGTGTATTCTTTAACAGACATTCCTTTTTGCCTTAAATTTTGCAACTGTTTGAAAAGATTTAACTGATAATATTTTGGCATAAATTTGGTTTTCATTTTACTCACCATTTTGTCCCATTGCTTGATCTTGGACTTTCCTTTCCTCGTTCTGGATGTTTGTAGTTCATCCCACCAAATAGCTGCATGACCCTTCAATTTGGTAACTGCAAATTTCACCTTCTTTTTGTCATCAACCTCCTCTTCATAGTCAAAATATTTGTCTAATGAAATGATCTAATCCATTAGCTCTTCTGCATTGAGACTCCGTTCATATGTAGGAATTTCCACCTTTGGTATTCCTCCTACTTTCGCCAACATCTTAATAACTCTGGTAGTTTCATTTTCCTCCTCTTCTCCTTCCTTAAAAGATTCTTCTTTAGCATTGTCATCCCCTTCATCAGGTGTTCTTCTCTGAGCAGTCTCAATTGTTTCCATCATCGTACGCAGAATTTAGATCTCCTCCAACAGAACTACATTTGCTTCAGGTCTTCCTCGACCTATGCCCGCTCCTCTTCTCGGCGACATGTTTACTGCAATCAAGCCGTGCTCGGATACCACAAATGATGCAGGAAACAATTGTTTTACGAAATTATCAACAATCGACCCCACGTTTGCCTTTCCCTTTATAATTAGGCCTTTTGCTTCACTTACTTTGGTTTCCTTTATATAAGCTCGACAACTGATATTTCCCCTTTTTAATAGAACCAACCAATGGTACACTGTAGATCACCTCACCTTTGATCCGATGGTCCATGTTATATCACAATTGCAATGGTAGTGCTTAGGGCTTAGTTCATACATATGAAACTTTGCGATGCGATTTAATCAATGATAGCATCACCCATCACATGTCGCAATTTCCTAATACTCAAGTCCGTTCCCTTTTCTAATGAAATATTGTGATGCGAAGGATCGACAGTTGCACATCGCAGGGTCTTAAGGCCTGAGGTCTATTCAACTATCGATGGAATGTTGTGATGCGATTAAGCGGTGATCGCACATCACATTTCGTTAAGGCCTAAGGTCCGCCCCCTTGTAAACAAATATTATGATGTGCTATGGGATAATCCAACGGTGGGCGGGGTTTCGCACCGTTGGTTGGAACTTAGATCAACTG
The DNA here is from genome assembly GCA_000404065.3 of Pinus taeda. Classification (NCBI taxonomy): domain Eukaryota; kingdom Viridiplantae; phylum Streptophyta; class Pinopsida; order Pinales; family Pinaceae; genus Pinus; species Pinus taeda. Next base: position 500,008 of record APFE030367335.1, read on the forward strand.
CTGGGATTTAAGCGGGCTTCAACCACTGTTATTAACACTAAGGATTGTGATTTCAGTTGAACTTTGAGTTTTATAACATAAAGCATAAAACAGAGAAGAGTGCTTTATTTGTTCCAAATGCAAATAAACAGAGGCAAATGAGAGTTTTCAATTGAAACGACACATTAACACAAACAAAATCATTTATTCAATACAATAACACTTACAGAGTCTCGACCCTCTGGCTCGATTACAACAATTAAAAAGACCTTGGTTTCAATCTGGAAATCCTCCCTCTATTACTCAACTCTCGCCTTGCTCAATCTTTTCTCATCTCTGCCAATCAGTGTACATTACATTTTTCTTCTTTTTATGAATTGAATCCCACTATAACTGTGCTTAACAACTCAATCTTTATTTTAATCATTCTAACAACTCAATCTCTATTTTCAAGCTCTATCACACACTTATGCTAACAACTTATCTATGAATATAAAATAAGACAATTTCTACTTATTACAATAATGAAATACAAATCATTTCTTGAAAGATCCAACCCTCTCAGTTAAAAATGACTTTTGACCAATCAGGTCAGTGAAATTAAACTCTTTTAGCTACAACATGTGAACAAACCTTCACATTGCTGGCTAAGACCAGATGCTCTTGCATCACTGGTCCTACACAAAGCAGATGTCCTAGAGTAGCAGGTGCATAGAGAGACAAAGTTTTGTAGTTGAAGACTCCAACCTCGTAGAAACAGAGAAATCCAGCAACACCAACAAGTGACAGACAAAGGATCTGAGCAAGTACGATGGACATAGGTAGTGGAAGAATGCATAACAACATAAAGTTGAATGCAGGTTGCAGTAGTTAGTTATGGGGTCTTGCGAGCAAAGGATGAGATGCCCATGGGGAAGAGCAAAGATGGGGTCTTGCGAGCAAAGGATGAGATGCCCATGGGAAAGAGCAGAGATGGGGTCTTGCGAGCAAGATGTTGAGACACCCATAGGAAAAAGACAAGGTGCGCTAGGAGGGAGTGCAAAGTAGAGTAGAGATTAGGGGGCGACCTACAGTTCAACGTTTGAAGTTGGATTGGGATTGCGCAGTGGCAATATAGGTAAGCGTGGATGTTCGACTACACCTGACTTGAGGACAAGCCAATGATTTGTGCTAGGGGAGTGTTGGGACCCGAGTGTGACTATTAAAAAAATTAGATGTAAATGATAGTTAATGCACATGTAAAGAAAATTAACTTTAAATGACAATGAGATGTGAATTTGTAATAGAGGGAAAAGTATATAGGGGATTTATTATAAAGTATTCCCATATCCTCTCATATTATAATTAATTTTTATTTTAGGGTGGGTTTTGTGTGTACTATTAGAATCTTGTCTCTCTTTAGAGGTTGGGATACATGTGTTTTTAGTGGTTGAGACGAGTTTGGGGAGGCAACACTACCTTCCTGCTACCATTGTAGGGAGGGCTTGACTGTTATATAAGTTTTTATTTATGTAATGAGAGAGGAATCCATATTCCAACTCTTTTTTATTTACAACAATGTGTGTAGTTACTTTGCTATTTATAGATTTTTTTGGGTTATATTTTTGTTGTTATCTTTTCTTTTTGGTGGGATCTCTTGGTTATGTTTTTCAACTATTTGTTTCTTTTATGTCGGTTCTCTTGGCCAGAGGGTTTTCCAACACAATTTCATGTCAATCAATGCTAATCTAACTACTTCAATTATGTTGATTCCAACAAAGTTCCCTCTAGTTGGGGGTCTCGCATTTGGTAAACCTAGTGTTGGAAATACCCTCTCTTGTAGCATTGTTCAGAAAAGATCTAGGAATCTTGCCAACTCTCTCAACATTGTCCAACAAAATTCTAGGAGTTATGACAAGGCGTAACAACAATTTATTTATTTATTTATTATTAATTACACAAATTTCAAATTGTTGCAATGTGGCCATTGGCATAATCAACAAGTCTGCAAACAATCTAGGGTCTACTCTCCTAAGAGTATTCGGGTCATGCTTACTGTAATATTTTGTTGAGAGGAAACTCACTAGAAAACCCAAAGAAACATTTGCCTACAATAACTTTACACATTAAAAATATACAAATAGCATTGATAAAAGGACCCAATGGGTCAAAGAAATTATAACATTAAGTTTCTAGTATAGAAAGCCTTAATGAGCCTAAAAAATCCATTATCAAACGTGCATTGTATCCAAGAATGTCAAAAACAATAAAAGGGCTAGATTTACAATGTGAGAGTGGAACACCCGATCCTCTTTCAAAGAAGATTCAAAGAGATACTATATTACGAAGGACATACACCACAAATGTAATAGACTTGGATTAGTCTCATAGTGTCACTTTTCCTACGACAAGTACATGTTATATTTTCAACGAACACTTCTAAAGAAATTGGTTCTCTTAGGTTTATGGGGGAACAATTTGAAAGTCCATCTATTGTGATTATGGGAGACATAAATAATAATATATTTATTGGAATGTTGGAAATCAAGTTTGGGGTGATTCAATATACAACAATTTTTTAACAATTTATAGAATTATAAACACAACCATACATTAATCAAGATACACATAAACTGACACGATATAGGTGGAAACCCTTATGGGTGAAAACCAAGAAATTTATTTTCATTTTAATGTAAATGCAAGCACCAACTTCAATTTACATCAAATTTTGTAGGCCTCAAACTATATAAGGCACCAACCCCTTTTTCATTGTAAGCACCCACTCACTGGAGGCACCAACCCCCACTTGTTTGCATACACCAATATGTGGGGGCCAACAACCTCCTTGATATTTACAGGCACCAACTTGAAGGAGACATCGATCCCTTCTTTGCAGACACCCACTTGCATTGCCACTCAAATCCCTTTCTCATACATTTTTAGACTCAGATCTAGTAACACTATCTAAAATTTCAATTAGACAACAACCTTTAATTTTAGATCTGCTCCCTTTTTATAATCACTCTTCGCTTCTGCGAATTTGAGCACTCCATTCTACATTAATTCGCAGTGCAACTTCCTCTATTTATTTTTCAAGATTTGCTACAACTTAGCCTATACACTATAGTCTAATTTTTCTATTTTTGCACATCGCAACTATTTTCAACATAACGTATCTCAACCTTTAATTATAAGTTTTTATATAAATTTTGCACAACACTATTATTTTCAACTTAATTGCACATGACCTTTAACTGCATGTTTATATTAATTGCACATGACCTTTAAATGTATGTTTATGTTTAAATATGTTGAAAATGTAGCACAGAAGTTTATTCTGCATTAGTCATGTGCCATAACATGCATTTAATCACCAAATTTCTCTCACAACAAAATTATATAAATATTTCCTAAGTTTGGACCTTAGGCGTAACATCAATAATTTAATTTTTGATTTTATTGGCCACCTTCTTATAAAACTAAGAAGTTAATGAAAGATTATATTGTGATCGTTGATCTCAAGTGTGGAGGTGCAATCTCAACCCTCTATTAGTTTGGCGATTAGGTCAAAAAATTATAAAAGAGGGAAACAGGCTGTTAGAGAGATCGATTTGATTTGGCATAAGCGCTGGGCATTCAACAATGAGAAGAGATCGAAGTGACTATAGAGTTTGGATGAACGAGGAGACTATCTTTCAAGGAAAACGAATAGACTTGTGGAGGCCAAGATACTGAGCTGTACAAGTCAATCCGATTGGACGGGGATCAATTCGATTTGGGTAATTCGTGTGGGATGGAGAAGACTGAATTGTGTATTGGTTGGTGTAATCAATTTTCAAAACCTAAATCAAGAGCCCAAGTTTGTTGGTTTCCCCACTTTGGTATTTCCAGGGTAAAAGTTACGCCAAATAATTTTTTTATGTGCTTGGTTTTTTGTTTTATTTTTGTTGTGCATAACCGAGTTAGGAACCCAAAGTATTTTTTGTTATAAATTTTCAGATCTTAAGAAATTAGTTTTATTTATTTTTAGAGAAATTTTTCCAAACATTAAATTTGATTCGGGTTGAAGAAATCTAACATGGTATCAAAGCAGTATTGTCTGAGTACAAACCCAAGGGCATTTGATATAGGGTTTTCAACAAAAAGAGTGCGAGTCTTCAAAAAGAAAGGGTTTAATCCACCATGGCTACCAATGTTTGATATGAAGATAAATTGGAAGGATCCTCAAATTATCTTTAATGGAAGGTTTGAATCACAACTGTCCTCATGGAAAATATACTGTGGAGCATCGTAAATACCACACTTGAGCCTTTTTTTCCTTGTTGTTCATAGATGAACTGATGGATGATCCTTATCTACATCTTTTGAAATTGTGATGTAGTACATAGTTTAAAAGGCCATTTTTGTTTCTTTTGTCATCAGAATGCGACATCTTCAAACTATTGGGTGATGATGTTCACGGGATCTTTAATTACACGATCATGTCGATGTATGTCCAAATATAAAACTTATGTAAACTGGCTTTTTATTAATATAAAACTCGTTGATGATTCTTTCCTATTTTTTTTACCACAATTGTTCCACTAGTCTTAGGTCCTATTGCCCTAGTCACGTAAAAGAGGCAAGGGCACAGAGGATGATTATGGATGAAGTCAAAGATCACCTTATCCCACATTTGTTCGAGAAGAAGACAATGAAAGAAATGTGGGATGTGCTCACCATGCTATACTAGAGAAAAAATTAGAGTTGAAAGATGGTACCGGGGGACCATCTACACAACACAAGGATGTCCAAGGGTGAGGGTGTAGCTTCTCGTTTGACCATGGTCACTCAACTACGAGATGAGATGGCTATTGTAGTAGAAATTATTCTTGAACCAGAACTGGTGCGTATAGCCTTGAATGGATTTATGAAATAGTGGGACATTTTTTCAAATGCATTGTAGGTCGAGAGCAACTTCCCACTTGGGAAAGAATATAGGATGATTTCATTTAGGAAGAGATGAGAGAAGGGGCTCAACGTGGTGACTAGATGAAGAAATTTGAGGAGGAAGAAAATCTTGCCCTAATTGGCAAGGGTAAGATGAAGGCAAAGAAATGGCCAAGTAATGGGACGATTTCTAAAGGTGAGAAGAGGAAGGGCCATAATAAGATAAAGTGTTTTGATTGTCATTAACCCAGACACTTCACCAACCAATGCCGTAATAAAAAAAAGGGAAAGCATAAGAAGGAGGTCGTTGCTACAATTGAAGTGGACGAATTTGCAACTAGATTCAAAAATGAGATTTCACTCATTGCTTATTTGAGCTCCTTAGTCACCAGTGTGGTATATTGATAGTAGGCTTCTTACCACTTAAAGGGAGTGAAGGAGTATTTCACTAGCCTAAAGGAGAAAGTAATGGACTTCTACATAGAATTTGGGGAAACTGGAGTTAGCACTGGCAAGTTTCAGAGGGAGTCTAGTAAACCCTTGTTGGTGGAAGATGTGTTGTATGTTCCTAGAATGACCAAAAATGTGATTTTTGTTGCTACCTTGGAAGACAAGGGTTACATCGTGACCTCTGAGGATGACAAAATGTTTATTCGACCTAAGGGTTTTAGGATAACTAATGTGATAGGAGTCATAATAGGTAACCTGTTCAAACTTCATTTTGAACTAGCATAAGCATTATTGAGTGGCAACCAAAAGTTGGGTGAGTTATGGCATAGGAGGGTGTATCATTTGCACCATGGATCACTCAATGTGCTCAAGGAGATTGTGACAGGACTACTTGAGTTCAAGATCGAGCAACATGATGTGTGAAAGGGTTGTGCAATGGGTAAGTATGCCAAGACTACCTTTTTGAGCACCGATCTTAGGGCCAAGGGTATCTTGGAAGTAATACATTTTGATGTGTGTGAGCCCATGGAATTAGTTTTCGTAAGTGGATACCACTATTATGTGACCTTCATAGATGATTTCTCTAGGAATATTTGGATATACTTCTTGAAAAAGAAGGACAAGGTTTTCTGTCGGTTTAAGGAGTTCAAAGCCTTTGTGGAGAACTAGATAGGGAGAATGTTTAAAACACCCAGGTCTGATAATGGAGGCGAGTACACCTCGAATGCTTCAAGGAATTTTGTGCACACGAGGGTATCAGAAAATATCTAACAGCTACATAGAACAACAAAATGGGGTTGCAAATGGAAATAATAGGTTATTTATTAGAGTGGCCAAGGCTATGATGATCTGGGGTTGCCTATGTTTTTATGGGCAGAGGCTTGCAACATTGTTGTTTATTCGCAAAACTAGACTCCACATAAGGTGTTGGGCAGGTTGACACTCGAGGAGGATTTTAAGGAGAAGAAGTCATATTTCACATATTTGTATCTTTGGTTGTCTAGTATGTTGCCGTGTTCCATCATAAAAGAGAACCAAATTGGAACCTGATGTGGAGAAGTGAATTCTTATGGGGTACAACAAAAATTCAAAAGCCTACAATTTATATATTCCAACACTAAGGAAAACAAGGTTGTGCAGGGATGTAAGGTTTGAGGAGCAGAGGGCTCTCAGGAAGTCTTGCAGAACAAATTATTCTATAGTAGAGGTTCAGGAACATGTGACACCAAAGATAGATATAGTGTAGGCACCCTAGGTTATTGTGTCATAGAGGTGTGCAAAATTAATACGCCGAGCAAGAGGAAAAGAATAATCATAACATTCCTCTTACTCAGGCTTAGACTCCCAATACAAAGAGGAAGATGAGAAAGTGGGCAGAGAAAACATTGAGAGATGCACATGAGTATGTGGGTACTCCTAGATATTTAGTTAGAAAGTGTAAGGCACCATAGAGATATTCAATTTGTATGGCATTTATGGGTGAGCTAATTGAGGCTGAGCCTTCTAGCTTCCAGGAGGAATCCGAGCATCAAGTGTGGATGGATGCAATGTTGGAAGAGTATTCTTCCATCATGAACAATGTTTGGGATGTTGTGCCATGCCCAAAGGACAAATTTGTTGTTGGATCTAGATGGGTCTACAAGAATAATCATGTTGTAGATGGCAGTGTGGAAAAGTTTAAGATTCAATTTGTGGCTAAGTAATTTTGACATGAGGTGATTGCCTACAGCAAGACCTTCGCCCCAGTAGCCAGATAGTCATCTATTAGGGAAATAATTTCCATTGCAGCGCCAACGTGTTGGAGGATTCACCTGATTGGACGTGAAGACGACCTTACTCAACAATGTAATTGGGGAAGATATTTACATTGAGTAGCCATAGGGTTTTGAGGTGCATGGGAGGGATTCCCATGCGTGCAGATTGAAGAGAGTGTCGTATGGATTCAAGTAGGCTCCCAGGGAATGGTATGCCAAGACTCTACTTGCAGGGCATGGGCTTCACCAAGAGTGAGGCAGACCTAAACTTGTATTACATTCAGGTCAAGGGTGAGCCTCTCAATTTGGTGTTGTACGTTGATTATTTATTTTTCAGAGGTTGTGAATGGTTCATAGAAAAATGAAAGAGGGATCTAGCGACAAAGTTTTGACATGAAGAATTTAGGGTTGACACATTATTTTATGTGCTTGGAGATGTGGTTGAAGGTTGGAGAGATCTTCCTTGGGCAGGGGAAGTATACAATTGAGATCATGAAGTGATTCAAGATGGACTGCAGATCCATGTCTATGCCACTAGTGACCAATTGGAAGAAGATTGATGCTTCCAGATTAAAGATAATGGACCCTACATTATATAGACAACTGTTTGGCTTTCTCATGTACTTGGTCTATACTAGACCAGACATTTGTTTTGCAATCAATATACTCAGTCAGTGCACAGTAGAGCCTAAGCGAGTTCACTAGGTGATTGAAAAACATGTGTTGAGATGCATTCGAGGCATAGTTGATTATGGATTGAGATATACTCAAATGGATGGAGTGAAGCTAGAGGGGTACACTGATGCTAGTTGTCAAGGAGTATAGTTGACGAAAAAATCACTTTTGGGTGTTATTTCAAGTTGGGATGAGGAGAAGTTTCTTGGTTCAATAAGAAGCAGAAGTTAGTTGCGCTGAGTTTTGCTAAGGCTGAGCACATGGCTACCAACATGGCAGCTTGTGAGGCAAGTTGGGTTCAAAAACTTCTCATGGGCCTATTTGATAAGGAGATAGAGATGACTTTGATTCACTATGACAATCAGAGTTGTATCAAGCTCTTACAGAACCACTGTTTCATTACAAGTCGAAACAGATTCAAATAAGGTACCACTTCAGTCGAGACTATGTGAAAAAGAGAATAGTAAAGCTACATTATGTATCAATAGATGAGTAGATAGCAAACACTCTAACCAAGGATTTGATGAATAGAAAATTTGCATACTTTAGAGATAAGATGGGGGTGGTGCAAAACACCTTCCTCACTAAGAGGAAGTGCTTAAAATGTAGCTTGGAAGGTGATTTTGCATTGATCATGTGACATGGCACACAATAAATCACCAGATTTCTTTCACAATTGAATTATTTATATTTTCTTAAGTTTAGACCATAGGCATAGAATCCATAATCTAATTTTTTTATTTTATTGACTACTTCTATAAAGTTAAGAGTTCAACAAAATATTATATTGTGACTGTTTATCTCATGTGTGGAGGTGCAATCTCATCCTTCCATCCCTTTGGAGATTAGGTCAGAAAATTATAAAAGAGGGAAAGACATTGGAGAGATCAGTCCGATTTGGCACAAGAGTAGGCATTCAACATTGGCAGGAGAACAAAGTGGCAACATAGGATCAACGAAGAGGCTATCTTTCAAGGGTAGTGAATTGATTTGTGGAGGCCAAGATACTAGGCTGTAAAAGTTGGTCTGAATGAGCTAAGATCAGGTTGATTTGATAAGAAGATTTGGGAAATTCGTGTGGCTTGTGGAAGGCCAACTTCTGGACATATTGGTTGGGCCATACAGGCCGATTTGCATTAGACCGTACATCTATTGTTTTGCTAGTTTTTCCCACTTTGGGGTTTCTAGAGTAAAAAGTGTCAAATAAATTTTTTATGTTCTTGGTTTTCTATTTTTTTTTTGTTTTGAATAACTGAGTTAGGAACCCAGAGTATCTTTTGTTATAAACGTTTAGATATGAAGAAATTAGTTTTAATTATATTCTGGGAAATTTTATCGAACATTAAATCTGATAGGGGTTAAAGAAATCTAACAAAATATAGCGCGAGAGGGCTTTAGTGCCCCATTTCACTTCTTGAGAACTACACATTTCATGTCATATGATCGAGTTTTATTATCACATACTTCATAGATTTGGCCAAGATCGTACATCTTTTAGTTTTAACACTTCAACTATTTTCACGCTAAAAACATTGAATTATCCAGCCCTTAACATGCGATATCTAAGCCGCATCAAGTTCATCAAGCCATATGATTGAGCGCTAGGATTGAGGTCTTAAAACCTTTTAACTATATTTGGGGTCTGGATGGTTATGCCCAGATGCTCCTCGCTCTCCCTAAATGTCCATTACCTGGTTCCTCGTGTTTTGGAAATTGCTTGTTTTATCACAACTTTTTATTATATTGGGTTGACTCCACATATCACATTGGTTTGTTGATCTATATCATCCACACATGGCTAAGTAGCTCGATATGGCTTTGTGAATGTTTCGACCTCTCGGGGCTTGGTATGGGCTCCACATGAGCCATCCTTTGGCTATAAACTAATTTGACAGAAAATTTAGGTTTCAATGATTTTGTCCAAAATGATATAGACATGAAAACCACACCAAACCAGTGATTGGTGCAAATCTTGAGGCTCCTAAATTTTCCATGTCAATCCATAGTGGATCGACCACAGGTTGTCATATGGTATTCTCTACCATCCCGTCATTGTCATGATGTACTCTTCCACATCATACCAATGTGACCTTGAATTTTACGTTAAAACAACACTCTAGTGCTTGGTGCCTCGGTGCCCTAGGGAGGGACCCACATGCCACCTCATCTACAATTGTTGCTTCGATGTCATTCTTTGCACTTAATTAGACCTTGCCACGTGTCCAATTTCTAATGTGTTCCTACCACGTGTCATTTGCCAATCGTCCAATTGGCACAAAAAAAATGGAAAATGGGCGCACTTGTCATTGCCTCTGATTGCCAAATCATCGACATCTACCACCTGACACCACTTGTGATGCCACTTGGACTTGCCACATTGCATCGACATGCTCTTAGCTTTTTGGAACAAAATTTTAGTTTGGTGCCCAAGGGCCCGATATAATTATGTTGTGCTTAATCTTGATTACTTGGTCATTAATAATGGGTTAGGGACCATGATTAAGTCCAATTGAGTTCATTGCAAATCACAAATTTCTTGTTTAGATTTTCTTAGGTCTTATTAGATTTTCATGTCGGACTGCTCTGTGAGGGCTTATACTGGTCCTTGGCCTACCAGAATTCCTTCTATCGGGTCACACCCATAAGTTCTATTAGGCGCCTCTATATCGGTCCCTGGACCAATGGTCCCCTCTACTAGTCCAAGATTCTTGATTCCCATTCATATACTGGCCCAAGCTCCATAGAATGCTAATCACTACATCTCAGACCAGGCTCTTAGCTCATGTGCGCTTATCAGTTGGCCCTCTGTAACCCGGGGATGTGATTGAGAACCAATCTTATTGGCCTTCAACTTTTATTGACCCTTTTCTTTTTGTGACCTGCGACTCGCTTAGATAGCAGGATCCAAACTTTGGAGTTTGGGATTCAAAATTTGAACTTTTTTTTAGTGGGCCTTGCTTGACCTTCTTTTTCCTTTGGTTGTTGACATCAATGGCAACAATGTCCAACACGGAAAAATTCCACCAGCTTTGAACGTAAGTTGAAAGAAAGTTGCACCAAAGTATGAGGTATACTCAAGATTTCATATTTCATATTTATTGTTACTTTAAATAACATGATTGGATTAGGTTAATAATTTGTTCAGAGAAGTTGAGTATATCTTGCTTAACTTTTATTTTCTTATGTTTGTTGCCTCAAGAGTAGTGATGTGATTTATAATCCAGTATGACATAAATGTTGTTATGTACATAAGTGACAACATCTTATTGAATTAAATTAACATATATTTAACTTAAACTTGGATTTATTGAGCATTGAGAAAGATAATATTTTGAGGTGTAATTTTTTATTAACATATGACATGGAATTAAATGATAAAAAATTTACATCTTACAAAAATTGATCCTTATCCCCATTTGGGGTGGGTGAAAATGACCGGCTGGGGGGTTGTTACACCAGACAATCCCTCTTGCGAACAAGAATGATCTCCCTAGGTCCTTGATGGAAACTAGAAACAAGCAAGACAATTGAACTCATTGTTTCCCTAAGTCAAACTTGTTTGAATTATAAGAATTAATGCTAATGGATGAGCCTCTTACCTCTTTCACGAAATTCTCGATGAAGATCCCTTGTTGTGATTCGATGCAGCTCTTCAATACTTGATAAGACCTGCAAACATCAACCATAAAAGGATAAAAAACACATGCGATATAATAATCCAAACAACTTAACCTAATGATCAAGGAAATTAGGAATTAAGAACAAATCAATGGAGAAAGTGTTCATTTGTATTAATCAAAGATTAAGAATAGCCTTACGACCTTCGCCTTGATGCCGTGGGGTCCCTCCCAAATGCCTTCAATCTCCTCCTTAGATGAAAAGATTTCCAATCTCAAACCAACAACATAAGTTTGTCTTCTCTAAGTTCTGACCTCTTTAATCCCTCTACCCTCAAGTCATTTTATAGGCTAAGAGGAGGAAGCTTCAGATCCGAAAGAGGAGGATGTGAATCCTTCATTGAGGGATTAGGTTACCATGAGAAAATGGATGGATATGCATCATCGGAGGGTTATAGTTCGAATAATCATCACCTAGAAGCTTTTAGTTGGGAAATATTCGACCAACTATGTTTCTAGAATGTACTTTTTATTTTTACTTTCTAGAATTCACCCATGCAGGTTTATAGTGGTAGACAGAGCACAACTCTGTGCTGTTCTCAGAGTTAATTTCAGCGCATGCGTGGGAAACTCTAGAGAAATTAGCGCAAGTGGAACATAACAAGGTGAGACAACCATTTTTATCAAATTTCGCATCTAATTCAAAATATTTTGGGTTTTTTGACTTCTGAGGAAGCTGGTTCAAACATGTTCATGGATGGTAAAAAGACCTATAAACTAATCAAGTGCCATGGCGACAAATTGACATGTAACATGGGTGGGGGCGAGGGACTCATGGGGCGAGCCTACCACCTTGTTGATATGATGGGCATTAAAGTATAGGGGATGTGACTCATCCCCAACATGCAAAGGCATGCAAGAGGACAATTGGCTATTAATTTGTTGCAGAGGGTGGTGGGGAGAGCCATGTGTTGATCAGTGGTTGTCATTGATGTCAACCCAAGCAGCACTAGGGGCTACAAGAATCTTGCATGGGAATTTTGACATGACAACTTACTCTATTATGAGTTAAGGATCTTCTACATGAATTCTACTCGTCGAGATGTTTCCATTGATATATGGCACACACCAAGTAATTCTTGACAGTTTGAGAGATATTCATGTTTGAAGTTAGTAACCCCAGTTAGTGGGCAAAAACCCTATGGGTTTGTGGCATGGAACTCATAATTGGTTGTGGTTATTGAATAATCAATAATTAATAATGTTTTTTTCTCTTAAAATCCCTCCAATGTTCACTTGTTGAGGACCCTCTCAACTCATGACATTCATATAAATAATGATCCTCATATACTCCTCTAGTAGGGATTTTGTGGCTTGAAACAGGTCATCGTGGCATTTTTGCTATAACTTTTTTTTTGCGAAGCTTTAGAAGCTAAAATTAAAACTTATTTGAGTCGAAATCTTGATGAACCTTGTGACCGAATTTTAGATCTTGGTTCATGTTATGAAACCAACTCAAGAAAAGATAGAAAAGATAGATCAACGCCTTAGAATTCAGCCTCTTCGAGGGGGAAACTTCCTTTACATTACATAAATGAACAATTCTTGGATGATTCCAATGGCAAAACCTCCTTTCTATATATAGGAGTCTAAGGAGTCACAATATAAACCAGCCGACCTAACAATAATAATATAAAGCCACAAAAATAAAAATAGAGGGATTCTATG
>APFE030367335.1:515793-528689 GCA_000404065.3 Pinus taeda
TCCTTCTTGTGCACTAATACTACTGGAGCAGAGAAAGAACTTTGACTTGGTTGAATTATACCAGCCTCTAGCATTTCTGCAACCATACGTTCAATTTTACTCTTTTGGACATAGGGATATCTATACGGTCTGATGTTTGGAGGAACACTTCTTGGAATCAGATGAATATATGATCATGATCACGCATAGGTGGGAGACCTTTGGGAGTCTCAAATACCTTGGAATGATTGTCCAGGATTTTTTGGAGATCTGGATAAATAGATGATTCCGATGTGGAAACATCTAGCGAACATAATTGTGCAATTACACCTCTTTGCTCCATTTTTAGAAGCTTTGTCATACCATTAGAGATGATTATCTTTCCCGGTTTCCCTGAAACCATCTCAAGAAAAGATAGAAAAGATAGATCAACGCCTTAGAATTCAGCCTCTTCGAGGGGGCAACCTCCTTTACATTACATAAATGAACAATTCTTCGATAAAAATTGCCCAAGTGATAAATTGTTTACGAGAGCAAAGCCATTGATACCATACAAACTAGTTTGGTTCCAAATATAAAGTTTCCATACGTACCTTTTGTGTGTTTTGCACATTATTGAGATCAAAGAACTGCTCCATCTGTAATATCCATGTGGCAGGATCCTTGCCATCAAACTTCCTCATATCGATTTTTGGAATATGGTGAGTCTTCAATCCAACATTTGAGTCTATGGAATCATGATTAACATTTCTTTTGTTCTCATCATGAGTTTCCTTTAGTACCCTTTCACCCTTATTGACCATTTCTTGTAGCAACTTATTCATATTTATCTTCAATTCTTCCATCTTATCATCCATGCCATCAATTTTAACTTCTACGCCTTTCTTTAAACCATCCATCTTAGCTTCTACATCTTTCCTTAAACCATCCATCTTAGATTCTGTTGCTTTTTGTGCAAGTGACACTTGTTGCACTTGTTCTTGTAATTTTGATATATCATATAGCATTTCTTATTCTTCTTCATGAGTCATGCTAGAGCTTCCAGGCTCCTTACTAGGCGTTTGCATTTTCTTTCCTCGGGGCATCAGTTACCGATAATAATGCTCTATTATTCCCTTTGAATTCCTTCAAAATAAATTTTCAAACTAAGCTTAAGCAAAAATTTAAGAAATTCTACACACCTTTTTTCACTTTGTAGGAGCTTGATATTGCCTCTGATGTATCTCTGTACTTTCTGATCATCTAGTTCTGAATTTGTGACCTGTAGTAGCCCTTTGTGTCCTCTTTCCAATGCCACAAGTCTGATCCAAATTTGTTTCTCCAAGGAAGAGTTATGCGAAATATCCCACAATGACTTAATTATAGACTAGTTCAGTAGAGCGAACTTGTACGACGTGCCACGAGTCACTGTTTCGACCTTTGGATCTGAAAATGCATACAAGAAACTACAGTCTATCCTCTTTCTGCACCTTCTTACGAAATTTCAATCCGATCCCCAGAGAGAAAGTTATGACGATTTTCCCCAGGTCACCTGTTTGGAATGTAATTCAGGAGTCAGAAAAAAGACCAACTTCCTCAGATCATATATCCGCAAATATCACGTGAAAAGCTCTGAAATTCGGACCCAAGGTTTAGCGTGACTTCTTCTCAAATGGGTTTTTTTTGCGACTTCTAAAACGTCACAAAAAAAAGTTATAGCGAAAATGCCATGATGACCTGTTTGGAGCAGCGAAACCCTAGAATCCAAAGCTTTGATACCAAATGTTATGAAACCAGCTCAAGAAAAGATAGAAAAGATAGATCAACGCCTTAGAATTCAGCCTCTTCAGGGGGCAACCTCCTTTACATTACATAAATGAACAATTCTTGGATGATTCCAATGACAAAATCTCCTTTCTATATATAGGAGTCTAAGGAGTCACAATATAAACCAGCCGACCTAACAATAATAATATAAAGCCACAAAAATAACAATAGAGGGATTCTATGGG
Organism: Pinus taeda; assembly: GCA_000404065.3. Classification (NCBI taxonomy): domain Eukaryota; kingdom Viridiplantae; phylum Streptophyta; class Pinopsida; order Pinales; family Pinaceae; genus Pinus; species Pinus taeda. Next base: position 517,764 of record APFE030367335.1, read on the forward strand.
GCACAATAATAACAATATGGGGGCAATAGGGGCACAACAATATTAATAAGGGGTATAATTACAATAGTAATGGGGTAATCACTAGTATTATAGGGACCCAACAGTTCACCATATTTTTAGAGATATGATCTGAGAAAGTTAGGGTTTTTGCAGGCTCCCGAATTCCATGTCAAATAGGTGATGTTGGAAAAATCGTCATAAATTTTTGTCTGGGCATCGGATTCAAATTTTGTAAATAGTCACAATAAGAGAACAGACTGTAGTTTGTTGAGTAGCCTTTTTAGGGCTGAAGGTTGCAACCGTGGCACATGGCACTTCGTACAAGTTCGCTCTACTGAAGTCTATAATCAGGTCGTCGTGGGAAATTGGGCATAACTCTTTCTTGAAGAATCCAATCTTGATCAGACCTATGGGGTTAGAAAGAGGATTCAAAGGGATACCACGGGATGGAATTTCAGACCCTGGGGATCCGAAATTACATATATACAACGGTTTAAATATCAAGTTCCTAGAAGGCAAGAAAAATCATGCACTCAAGGATCACTGCAATAAGGACCACACATCAACAGTCAAAAGGGTAAGTCTCCTACAACAAGGTATATGATTAGTGTATACATTTGAAATATGAGTATCATCTCTGACATATATTTTTGTAGGACAACGTAAGTATATACAAGGTCTCGGTTATATCTATCTCTCTATGTCACAATTAGTTTTGATACCACATTTCGGATGTCCTTTTCTTGATACTACACATTTTAATGCTACATATTCTTGATGCTAGACCAAGTTTGCTAAATCTATATGATGTTGTAAATTCATGTTAGTTGTCTTTTCATAGTTGATAGAATGGTCTCTGTTGTTGTACTTAGAACTTGGTCCATCACAAGTCTAGGGTCTGTCATCAGTTTTTATTGTATATACCTTTAGGTTAGTTTTGGATATAGTCTTGCATAGAGTCCGAGCCTATATCAAGAGTGGGAGTCTTTGTCTACTACTGCAACAAGTCAACAACAAAAGTGACAAGCACACTTCAGGTATGCATTGTAATTTTTTGTATTTATTCATTATTATGCACTTACATGTATTTTGCAAGTAGAGGTAAGTTGAAGGGTATTTTGTTTTGTTTTGGGATTGGTTTCGTCGGGCAAATTTTGCATGCAGGTAGAAGAAGATTCAAGTACAACTTCAAGCAACAATTCAAGAGTAGAAGTATCAAATCAAATGAAGCATTGCAACAAGACATCCTTTGAAGACATGACGAACATCCGTATATTGTGAAGAAGTGTCAAGGCCAAGAGTCATCATTGTAAAGTTGTAAAAGAGTCATTTGTAAAAGTGTCATCATTGGAAGAGTCATTATTGTAAAAGAGTCAATCTGCCTAGAGTCGAAAAGGCATTATTGAGAGGTATAAGAGTCTCTGTTGGGATGATGTCATGGTTGGGTTGCAGGTCATAGTGTGATTGGGTGTTCGGTCAAAATCATTGTAAATCATATTGTATCATGGATCTTTGTCCCTGGTACGAGAATGCACACTCTTGTCTCATTTCTGTCATTATAGGGCGTCAAGGAGGTTCTAGGAAAGTACATGAAGTCGCCTACAGGTTGGAGCATGTGAACACTTCAGGGTGGTAGGTTGATCTAGGATGTTGGGGCATCCATTCAGCTGACCACTAAAGAAACCAGGACGTTGGGGCGTCCTTCTAGTGGGAGCTGGAGAAGAATTATTTTCTATAATTCTAAGAAGTGGTAACTTTCATTTTAGTTGGGGTTGAAGATTAAAGAATTTATGAGAAAAGCGTTCAATGGTTTTTGACTCGGAGAGGGTTTTCCACCTAAAATTCTTGTGCCTACTGTGTTCTATTGTTTACTGTTTTTACTGCACAAACATTAATAATAATTGAAGATTAACTAATGCTCTGAAAGATTTAGAAATGTTAATTGCTAAGGAATGTTGATTCAACCCAACCACCCCCCCAGTTTTTCCCACACCATTGGAGGAAAGTGAGGGAGGTTTGAGCCTATGTGAGGTTGTGAAACTAACCTCTCTGTTGTTGGCATATATGTTCAACTCTTGTCTTGAGTGCAAAGAGTTTGGTTTAAGAATAAAAAGGTTGTAGAATTGACGCTTCTGTGATCCATCATAGTTATAAGAAGAATTTCGGCGTAAATCACATAATGTAAGAACTTTGCCGACGCGTTTCGAACCAACCAGTGTGGTTCATCATCAGGACAAGTTGAGGAGACAGATCCAGTCTAACGCTTTAAATAGTTCGATCAGAGATTCCAACAACTAAAACCAATTAACGTCTAATTTTGACCCAAGGACCCTGTTAAATTATTACTATTCTAATTAATGTTATTATTCCCAATATTTACTATTTTATTAGTGGAATTAAGTTAATCTAGGTAAAGAATAAAATAAAATAATAGTTTATTTATTTAAATTCATAAAAATAATTATATAAAACAACCTTTATCCTTAATAATAATTATTATCCTTATGGAACAAAGATAAATTAGGTAAGAAATCCCATATTTACTTAAGGTTAGTTTAAAAATAATTTTATTACAATATTTAATAAACCTACATTCAAAGGAGAAAACTCAATATAAAAAATTAATATGAATAAGCGGAGAAAAGGGGTCGTATATAAGAATAATAGAATATTAATATATAATAATGTATAATAATACAAATAAATAATAAAGAACCCACTATATATTAAAATCAATAATAATAATATATATATACTACATAAGTTAACATTTAATACTAACAATATATACTAGTATAAATAATATAATCATTATACCGAATATTTATTATTATATTTAAGGAATTAGGTAAATAAATACCATACTTACTTAAGGTCAGTTTAAAAATTAGCCTATTACCTTAATAATAATTATATACATATGTATAATAAAAATACATAATACATACAAATAATATATAGTGGTAACGGTAACAAAAAATAACCATTATGTATTAATAAAAATATATATATGCTATATAATTAATAGATATAAAAAATAAAATCTATACACTATATCGTCACATTACTAAAAATAACTACATAGTAATTAATCTATTAGATTAATAAATAAGATAAATATACATAAACCACTAATCCTAACTATTTATTATAAATAAGGAATTAGGTAAAATTATTATTTATATATATTGTAATATAAAATTATATATAATATATAAAGTACTATAAATCTAATACATAATATAATAATATGAATACCCTATATACGATAAAATATAATAATAGTAAAATATATATAAATAAATAAATAAATAAATGAAAAATATTTTTTTTTTAATACAAACACCGAGATCAAGACGGAAAGGGAAGACAGGAAGGAAACTGAAACGGAAAAAAAGGATACTAGGACGAAAGGGCAGGGATCCAAGATCTATTGATCTTCCAGCCATCATCTCTGTTGAGATTGATAGGCCTTCTTTCGATTTCAGTGGCTTCCCTGAATTTACGATGATGGAACTGAGCAACTTTGGCCACGACCTTGGCCTCCTCAATACAGACCTGATGCTTGGTCTTATCCCCATGCTCTGCTAACACTGAAGACTTGGTTCTCCCATGTCTCAGGTCAGCCACATGTTCGTTAATCCTCTGCTGGATGGAGCGCCCCATTTCCCATATATAGTGTGTCCCACAAGAACATGGGATCAAATAAACACCCTTCATATCCTTAGGGTTCACGGGATCCTTCACTGATCAGAGGGAGTTTCGGATGGTGTTGAGGGGCCTGAAGGTAGAGGGAATATCGAATCTCTTAGGATCCAAGCAATCTTGTCCGTGGTTCCTTGGACATATGGGAGATGGACACCTAGACGGTGCTCCCTTGGTTCTTTATTGCTAATATCTCTCAAATTGTTCAAATTTTTGCTACATCACTAGAATAGAATCAGGGTGGAAGGGGAATTAAACCCACTATATACCACTATGCTTAGTCAAACTCATAAACAAAATGAAGCTTTTCCGAATAAGTCTTTCTGATCAATTTTATTCAAAATAGGTAGATATTTTTAAAGATAATAACTTTAAGTCATTTAATCTACGAAAATTGCATCAGTGTGTTTTAGGGTGCTAAATCCATTTATGCATTCAAAAAAATGCATTTTAAACAATAAAAATAATAATCTTATTGAAAAATATATTACTAGATTCCCAAAACCAGTCTAACTATTATAATATCATGGTTATCTTACAATACATAATTATGTTCGTTTGTTTTAAAGTGTGTCAATTGTTAATATTTTTTTTGATGTTAACACTCAACCATAAATGCAAGCTCTATACCTGCGTTATCTATATCAAAACATTTATTGTTATTCCTATAATCCATATGCCACAATAGAAGGGACTAGAAACTGACAACACTGATAGATTTTTCAAAAATGGGTGTTTTTAATAAACTCACCGAAAACCTTGTTATGAATAGCTTTAAATATTAATTGATTGATATTTTTGTTGGAAAATTAATCCCAACCACCGTGTCAAATACATTGATAGCAACCATACTGGCCAAATAGATTTTTGGAGGTTGAAAATTTTGTTGGCAAGCTGAAGGACAAAATTTCTGAGCAGGAGTATAAGTTGTCCATTCCGCAACACACATCAGATAATTAAAGTCAAATGAGTATTTAGTACAGATTTTGCGAAATGTATGGTCAAACATTTACTCTGAAACTCTTACTTGCAATCTACAACCTCTACAAGTTCAGAAATAACATTTTATGTACAATCGCCCATCCTGTGTCTTAATGTTTTGTTCAAGCATGCATTAACGTGTCAAAAATGTATGTTTTGAACAATATGAATGTAAAATTGTTTTGGATTGTTGAGGGTGTAAGTCTGAGAGGTGAAGAGGAGAAAATTGTGGATCAATTTGTGGTGGGCGCATAAAAACACCTTAGTTACAGGCTTTACAGAGAGTTACTCTGCAACCTCTGGTGAAATGTAAATCACAGCAAGAATGTTTTTTTACTTGCAGCTGTAACCTCCATTTATCAAGCGAATGTATTTTCATATGTTTTGATATCATAATCTAAGTATGGTTGGCTGCAATATGGCTTTAAACTTTCACTCTAGTTTTACCGCAACGACTCTGTTTTACTTTTTTCTATCGTGAGTCATTTTTTGTGTTTTTTAAGCTTCTGTCCAGTTGCGATTTGATCGCCGCAATGAATATTTGACCTACGCAATTGATTTGTTGAGGGATACTCCTCTCCTCTGTGCCCATTAATTTATTTCACATGGTATGAAAGCCAGGTTAAGCTCTATTAGTGTAAAAAAGTGTTTTTACTGGGAGTTAAACATTGTTTTGAAGGTAGACTTTTTGGAGTGTATTTACCAGTGGAGATAATTTGTTTTATAGTTAGAAATGGAAGCATCAAGCACAAGCTTGACTAATCCTCATATACCTTAGTTTAATGGACATAATTATGACTATTGGGCTATTACAATGAAGGCCCTGTTTTCTTCTCAAGACATTTGGGATTTGGTGGAGAATGGGTTCCAAGACCTAGCAAATGTAGCAAGAAATAATGTTTTGACACAAGTAGAAAAGGATTTGTTTAGGGAAAACATGAAGAAGGATTTAAAATCCCTATTCTACATCTTTCAAGTAGTTCATAAAAGTATTTTCCCAAGGATTGCAACACCAACAAAGTCCAAGAAAGCATGGGATATCCTCTAGAGAGCCTACCGAGGCATGGAAAAAGCGAAGCCAAAAAAACTACAAATGCTGAGGATAGACTTTGAGACAATTTGTATGAAAGAGTCTGAGAATGTAGAATCATATTTTACACATGTAATTGGATTGGTTACTCAAATCAGGTGTGAGGGTGACACACTTGAGGAAAGGAGAATAGTTGAGAAAATTTTGAGAAGTCTGCCAACAAGATTTGATGCCATTGTTGTGACCATAGAAGAGAAAAAGGATATCTCATAGCTTCCAGTGGATAAGCTTCATGCATCACTGATTTCTCATGAACATAGACCAAATAGAGAAACAAATTCCTCATTGGAGCAACCTTCAAGACACAAGTTTCGTTAGGTCAAGGTAGAGGCAGAGGAAGATCAAATGATAGAGGAAGAGGAAGAATCCAACACAAAGGTGGAAGAGGTAGCCAAGCTCAAGTGGAAGGGGTGAAAATCAAAATTCTAGTCAAGGCCCAAGCTAAAATCAAGCATAAGGTCGTAGGTATGATGTTATGTAACCAACTCACAAAATATAAGAAAAGATAGATCAATGACTTCAAAATTAGCCTCTTTGAGGGGGAAACCTACTTTACATTACACAAATGAATAATTATTGGATGATTCAAATGAAAAAACCTTGTTTCTATATATAGGAGTCTAAGGGTTCAAAATATAATCAAAGATGACATAACAATAATAATGTGAGCGCACAACAATAATAATAGTGGGCTTCTATGGGGCACAATAATAATAATATGGGGACAACTATAACAATAATGGATATAATGACAATAATAATGGGGGAATACACTAGTATTATAGGGACCTAACATACCCCTCTCCTTAAAAAAAGGTGTTTTCCTCAATTCTTGAGTAGTTCTGGATGCTTCTATATAAAATTCTCATCCTCACATGTGGAATCTTCAGTGAGTAAGCTCTTCCACTTGATGAGATACTCTGAAATTGATCGATTTCGTAGTTGTCGAGTTCTTGTGTCTATGAGTGCTTTAGGTTCTAATATGATTTTTCCTTCCTCGACAAGTTTTGGAAATATTGTTTGAACTAGGATCTTGTCACCTATAACCTTCTTTAAGCCTGAAACATGGAAAACTAGGTGCACTGTGGAAGATGCAGGAAGCTCCAATTTGTACGCCTTAGTACCAATATTTTGCAACACCTTGTACATACCATAATACTTTCATGATAATTTATTATCCTTCTTAGCTTGCTTGAGGGACATTTGTTTGTATGGTTGTAGTCGTAGAAATACCCAGTCACCTACATCAAAAGTTCTTTTGTTACGATGTTGATGTGCCTATTGTTTCATTTTATTCTGTGCCAAAGTGAGGTTATCCTTTAAGAGTTGAAAATGTTTTTGTTGATGCTCAATGTGATCTTCCACTGCTTGGACCTTAGAACTTTGTCTTAAAGATGATGTGATGGATGGTCGATGATATCCATAAAGTGCCATAAATGGGGTCATTTTTTCTACAGTATGGAAGGAAGTGTTATTCCAACATTCAACCAGAGGCTATCACTTGACCCATTGTGTATGTTTATCAGATACAAAGAAAAAAAGATATGCTTCCAAACATTTGTTCACTATCTCAATTTTCCCATAAATTTGAGGATGATAAGATGAGCCATGATCTAACGGAGTACGCAAACAAGAAATAATTCCATCTAAAAATTTCTAGTGAAAATGGGATCTCTGTCAGTTACAATAATCTTTGGGTTTCCATGTAGCTTTTGTATTGTTTCCATAAATCCAGTAGAAACTGTATTGGCTTTAAATTGAGGAGAGAATGAACAAAAGTGTGCATACTTGGGAAGTCTATCAACTACCACCATTATGACACTCTTTCCTTTGGACTTAGATAAATCTATGATAAAATCCATTGAAACCTCCTCCCAACATTGACTTGGAATGGATAAAGGTTGTAAGAGACTTGGGGTCTTAATTGTCTCAACTTTATTTTGTTGGCAAACAAAACATTCTGCCACAAACTTTTGAATATCAAATTAAAGGCCATCTAAAAAAAAATCCTTCTTAACCTTGTGGTATGTTTTTAATGATCTCAAGTGCCCTCCTAATGGAGAGGTGTGCAATTATAGAAGAATCTTTTGTTTGAGTTGGGAATTCTTACAAAGGTATAAGTGATGTTTGTACCATAACAAATCATTTTTCTAGCTAAATGTGTGAGATGTATTGGGATCTTGCTGCAAATTTTGAATGAGTGCCCACACTTCTTCATCATTCTTCCATTTATCCCTTTATTCATTTATTCAATTTGGTTGGATAATAGAAATGGCTCAAATCAATGCTTCCACACCCACATCCTTTCTTGAGAGTGCATTTGCAACAATATTTTGTTTCCCTTTTTTGTAGATGATTTCAAAGTCATAACCCAACATCTTAGTGACCCATTTTTGCTACTCTTCTGAAGATAATCTTTGTTCTAAAAAGTATTTAATACTATAATGATCTGATTTTACCTTGAAGTGTCTTCCCATTAGGCAAGGTTTCCATTTCTTAACTGCATGTAATATTGCCAACTTTTCCTTCTCATAAATAGCTTTGTGTAAATACTTTCCTTTGATTTGACAACTTTCCAAATCAATGAATCTTCCTTCTTGAATTAAAACATCGCCAATTCCATTTCCTAAGGCATCACATTCCACAATAAAGGTTTTTGTGAAGTCTGGCGTAGCTAATACCGATGCTTTTCACATTGCCTCTTTAAGATGTTCAAAGGCCTTCATTGCTTCTAAAGTCTAAGAAAATGCATCTTTATTCAGTAATGTTGTTAGAGGTGTTGCTATTCTTCCATAATTCTTAACAAAATTGCGATAATACTCTCTTAACCTGAGAAATTTTCGTAGATGCTTTATGGATGTGGTAATTTTCCATTCCTTAATGGCTTTAATTTTTCTAAGCTCTACCTTAACACCTTCATGAGATACAATATGACCCAGATATTGCACCTCCTGTACTCCAAAGAAACATTTGGAAGTCTTTTCATATAATTGTTTCTCCTCCAATAGTTTGAGTACCCTGTCAACATATTGAACATGATCCTTCCAAGACTTGTTGTAGATTAGTATATCATCAAAAAATAATAACACAAACTTTGTAAGGAAGGGTTTGAAAATGGAATTCATCAAATCTTGAAATGCAGAAGGTGCATTGGTAAGGCCAAAAGTCATGACCAAGAATTCATAATGAACCTCATGAGTTCTAAATGTTGTTTTCAAAATGTGTTTAGTCTTCATTCTAATTTGATGATATCCTAAATGGATATCCAACTTGGTGAAGTAAATTACTCCATGTAATTTATCCAATAATTCATTAATGACAGGAATGGGAAATTTATCTTTAAATATGAGTTTTTTGAGCTACCTATAATCTGAACACATGTGCCATGATCCATCCTTATTGTGCACCAATACTACTGGAGCAGAGAAAGAACTTTGACTAGGTTGAATTATGCCTACCTCTAACATTTATGCAACCATTCGTTCAATTTCACTCTTTTGGACATAAGCATATCTGTAAGGCCTGATGATTATATGAACACTTCCTGGAATCAAATGAATATCATGGTCATGATCACAAATAGGTGGGAGTCCTTTCGAAGTCTCAAATACCTTGGAATGATTATCCAAGGCCTTTTGGAGATCTAGAAAAATATCTGATTTCGATGTGGGAACCTCTAGTGAACATAGTTGTGCATTTACGCCCTGTTGTTATTTCTTTAGAAGATTTGTCATGTTTTTAGAGTTGATTATCTTTCTCTATTTCCCTATGATACCCCTTAATTCCACTTCATTTCCTTCCCAAAATTTTTACAAGACAAGTTCTTGAAAATTAAAAGTTGTTGTACCCAAAGATTGTAGCCATTGGACTCCTAGTACAACATAAACATCACCCACTGGAATGGAAAGCATTGGACTATTCAATACATATTCTCCTATGGATAGCTTGATATTATGGCACTTTCCTGAGAAATTTATTGTTCCTCCATTTGCAACCATCACTTGACACTCTGGTGTTGGATAGAGAAAGAAAAAAATTATGGGTACTACCCTAGTCAATCAACATTATTGTCTTTTTCTTCTTGATATGTCCTTCTATATTGAGAGTTTCAAGAGTAGTAATTCCTTCCAATGCATTACAAGATATGGTCAGATTCATTTCTTCTTTATATAGGGTTGGTTCCTAGTGTATATCCTCTTCTTTTGACATTTCTTGTTCCTTTTCTTCCTCCTCTTCACAATCTATGTAAAATAATTTCTTCTCAGCACACTTATGACCTTTACTATATTTTCTATCACAACTATAACAGATGCATTTTGCTCTTTCTTCTTCCAATTATTGTGGTGTCAACCTTGTGGGTTGTAGAAGGCTAGGGGCAACAACACTTCCATCTTTATAGTTGTGAGTGGTAGGCTTCCTTGTGCCAATAATTTTTCTTTCAAATTTTCTTGCCAACATGAATGGCCTCTCTAATGAATCAGGTTCCCAAAGGCACACCTCATGTTGGATGTTATCCTTTAAAGTCCCTATGAACACATCAACCCTATGCTCCTATGGAATATCATTTACCCTTATATTCAATTTTTGGAAGCCCTGAATGTGCTCCATCATTGAACCCTTTTGTTTTAGACTCATCAATTGACTAAAGAAAGTGTTTCTCTTCGTATCCTCATAATGTGCTATCATTTCATCCGTAAAAATTGACCAAGTGACAATTTCGCTATGAGAGCAAAGCCATCGATACCATAGAAATTGATTAGGTTCCAAATATAAAGTTGCAATGCGTACCTTTTGTGTCTTTTGCAAATTATGGAGATCAAAATATTGGTCCATCTGTAGTATCCATGTTACATGATCCTTGTCATCAAACTTCCTTATATCGATGTTTCGAACGTGGTGGGTCTTCAATCCAATGTTAGAGTCTATGAAATCATGATTAACATTTCTTTTGCTCTCATCATGAATTTCCTTTACTACCCCTTCACCATTAAGAAGCATTTCTTGTAGCAACCTTGCCAAAAACAATGTAAACTTTGAAACGGGAACTGATACTGTTACCCGTTTCGTAGAGATAGCAAAAAAATGACCTGATTTTCAAAAGTGGTGATGCAGAATACACATGTTTTTTTAGAACATGGTTTTTGGAACTT
>APFE030367353.1:0-12136 GCA_000404065.3 Pinus taeda
TTCTAGTTTAAATTTATCCTTGAATTTAAACTATGAATTAAAATCGAATTCTATTCTCATAGCAACTTTTAAATAGTTAATTAAGTTTAATTGACTTAATTAGCTTATGAAATTCGAGTTTGAAGTCTTTTTGAAGTCATTTATATGTTCTCCCTAAGTTTTAGGTGTCCAAGATGAGTTTATTTGAGTTGTAATTAGATAACTCAATTTACTAAGTTATAGGCAGGTAAACTAGTTCTAACCATTTGTTGAACTAGTAGAGGATTAGTAGTCAGTTGGTGCACTGGTGCATCCACAGGTGCTACTCCAGTTAACTGAAGATTCACTCATCGGAAACTCATGCATGTCAGTTCTGAGAAAGACCAAATTGAGACTAGAGTGCAGGGACAATGTACTATCAAATCTATGATTTACGAGCTAGCTTCTGAGCAGAGAGTTGAGCATACTTGTGTGGAATTGTTCTAGTGAGAACAAGGTTTGTATTTTCAATCATATTTTTTATTAATGCAATACAGATAAGCGAGGTTTTGAGTAGTTTCTTTCCCCAGAAAAACTTATTGTGTTATGTGCCATTGATTGTCTTCCTCTTGCTATTATTGTTTTATACAGGAAAATATACATGGTATCAGAGATGAAGACAATATACTGGAGGAGATTTCGAAGTTTTTGAGTTTAGGGTTATAGGTGAAATTCAAATTTCCAATACATACTTCAGGATCAACAGATGGCTTTCTATGGTTTGAGGCTCGAGTATGCCTTGGAAGGAAGCTAGAACTATATCGCCTGGAAGGACAAGATGGAGGCATTGTTGGGGGATAATGGACTCAAGGAATTCATTGATCAAGACATTCCTAAACCATGGACATCTGATGCACAAAACCTAGCCAAATGGAAGAAGTGTGTGGCGAAGGGAGGCAGATAATCCTTGAGGGAGTTTGAGACCACATTGTCTCGAGTCTCCATGGGAAGGAAACTCCATATGCTATGTGGAAAGCATTGACGAACTTGTTCGAGAAGAAAAGATACCATAGGAAGTTGGCACTAAGAGACAAACTTCAAAAAATTGGGATGGAGAAATACGAGACAATTCCAAGATACTTGACCAAGTTTATGACCTGACATGATGAGCTTGGAAGTGTTGGAATAACCATTGTCAAGTATGATATGGCAAGCTTAGCTCTCCTATGCTTTCCCAAGAGTTGGAATAGCTATCAGGACTCTGTGAATGGGAGGGAGAAGCTGCTTGATTGGGAATGACTGTCATCAGATTTGATGCAAGAGGAGATTAGAAGGAACACTAGAGATGATTCCTCATCAAACACTGATGATGAGGAAAAGTGTGCCTTAGAAGGTAAGGAAAAGAAAGGGAAAGGGAAGTCATCCCATTACAAATTGGATTCCTTCCATGAAGATAAGAAGAAATACATGTCGAAATTTAAGTGCTTTCATTATCATGAGCTAGGACATTTTGTTACAAATTGTCCACTCAAGAAGAAGTCTTCAAGAGTAGCGACAGGTGAGGCTTTGGCCTCTCAATTAGAATTGGAATTTTCCCTCATTACATATGTTATGCCCCTATACCAGTAGGTGTCATATGTCATGATTGACTTGGTTTAAATCTGAAATATGTTCATACTTTTGCTTCTGCAAATGATTTCCATATTTGTAAAAAAGTAAAAAAAAAATAAAAAAATGTAAAGAGGGTATACCCTAAAAGAAAAATCAAAGAGTAAAAAGAATAAATAAAAGGTCAAAAACTGAAAGAAAATAAACCCCAACAAAAAGAAAAGACCATGAAAGTGTGCAAGTCTAAATGCCACTACTTTTTTACTTTTGTATAATAAACAATTGTGTGCAACTTGTCACCTATGCCACAGTTCATGAATAGTCAAATAGTTTAAGCTTAACTAGTTCATATTTTGAATTTCATGTCGTAAAAATAGAGAATAAAGATTTGACCAAACAGTTTAATATTGGAAGATAAGTAGATAGGTAGAGTGAATAAAAGGAGCTCAACAGTTTAATCTGAACCCTTGGATGTAATAAGTGTAGATTTAGATAGATATCACTATGTAAAAGAAAAGAAAAGTTGAAGAGGGTTTTCCAGTTTAAGCGCACCCTACTAAAGAAGTAAAAATGATAGGGTAAAGTAGGTAGGGTAAGTAGATGATAGTTGCAGAATAATATGTGGTGGATGATAAGTTTAAAATGTGTAAATCTTTTTACTTTCATCACAAAGCAAAGGCAAAGACATGGAAGGCACATCAAGCAAGCAAAGTCAAAATAATTAACTCCCCTACTTTTTTCCCCTTAAGTACTAATGACACTTACAAAGTTAGAGGGTGTCAGATCATTTCTTTGACTTTTGGAGGGACCGGACCCTTAGCCCAATAATTTGGAATACCTAAAGTACTTAAATCTCCTTCCTCAAACAATTACCCCTTCATAAAGTCACTCACTCCCTTTATAAAGCTTTTCCTAAGTAAAATACTATTTTACTTAGGCAAATTAAAACATTCTTCATAAAAACCTTTTATACACTTTAGCCTAAGTCAACATGTTATATGATGAAATACTTTCGGAAAACATTTGACTTAGCACTTTCCCATTCATTTGGTCATATTAACCATTAATGTTTTATTATATAATTCCCAAATAAAATCAAATTACCCACGCCCGTATTATTATCTTATGTAAAACCCCAAATTATTATATATCCCGCCCCGATGGTTAAGTATAACCATAAAACAAATAATAAACGAGATTAATTAACTAACCTGTAGTTGATTAAGAACCCAACCCCGCTACCATTTAATGAGGATTAATTTAGTCATCCAAACTAATTAATAACTCTCCCAACCAATCAAATCACCCCCGATATGATTATGTCTTTAAATTAATATCAGGCCCGCCCCTATTATACATCAGTCATGTCACTGTCCCGACTACTGTCTGATCAAATCCTTCAAATCTGACGCCCCTCGCTCATATCACGTCGGCCTTTTGGTTGAACTTTAGCGCGCAATGTGAGTGGTTTTGTGAACAATGCCGATGCTATGTGTCAAGAAATGTGTGGAATCACACGGTTCTCCCTAAAAATAATTCACCTCCCATAAGTGGTGCGATGAAACCTGCTTACCGCTTTCCCATAAATGACAAAAAAAATCAAATCAAACCCGCTTCCCACTCTCTGCATATGACAAATTGTCCACTGTTCATTCAAAGCTTACCCGCCAATATCAACCATATACCCGTTTAAACACAAAAACCCCAGTTTTGTTCGTTTTCACCTAATTGTGCAGTAAAACCCTATGTAACCCAACTGCGCAACCGGAAGCCTCCATTAACCGATTCGAGCATGGTTTACCTCCTGAAAAGCATACTGGACTCACTCCATAGACCTTTCAAGCTCAAATGAAACCTTTTTGACCTCCCCTGCAAGCCAATGGTTTCTTAACAGTTTGTTTTGTTTTACAGGTGATCAGAAGACCACAACCTTGGATAAACAGTCTTAATACTAGTCATAAGACCTGTTTACTCCAAGATTGTTATCAAATCTATTCAAACATAGATGGAAGATAAAACATACAGTAAAAATACAAGCAAAGGAAACATGAAATTAAACGATTTACTGTTGAAACAAACAGTAAAAACCTAAACTACACATTGAAGGTAAAAGAACACAGTAAAGAACACTCAAAGTTTATCAGGGTTAAAGAGTATCAGATTGAAGACCAAATCAAGTAAATCAGCTAGGATGAAGATAAACAGCAAAGAAGATAGTTACAAAACAGACTATACAAATTCATGTCAAAGTGAAAATAGATGAAAAAACAAAGCGGTAAAAGTAAAAAGTAAACAATGAACACTAAAAGTAAACATGAAGACATTAAGGGTTAAACAAAGATGAAAACACTTTTATCAGCCACAATGAAGTTATCCAAAGTAAAAGTGAAAAACAGACAAAAGAAGTTTAAGGTTAAAAAATGAAATTAGAGCAAAATGGTACATTCTTCATAAATTTCCTGTTTAAGTCATAGTTTTGCATAAACTATTGTGACCAATCCAAGATGTATTTTGAGAACCTGGACGAATTTTTTTTCCTAACAATTCCATATACAAAAATGTCTCTCACTTTTTACGCAGGTATTATCAAAATGGATATAAGTGCATGTCTTCACAACCTATTTTTCAGTTTGTGCAAAGTCCTGTTTTTGACATCTTTTTGCAGAGAATGTTGTGAATAGCTGGAGCTAAATTTTGGGAAACTGACAGAGTTTTATCTCAAAAGAATCCCTATCTACAAAATCCTCTTTCACTTTTTACATATCTATCACGAATTGAGATATACAATTATATCATTGGACCCAAAGTTTGCAGAATTCCTGGGGCAAAATGCACAAAGGAAGGATGTAGTTAGTGACTAGGATGCCTCATCATCAACTAAGAGTTGCTATCAAATTCGAATTTCCCTTATTCATCACCATAAATCTATAAACATAGTGCCAAATAGATTCATTAGTTTTGAATGTCCTTTATTTAAGTTCTATTAATGTAAATAGTTGAAGATATTTGTAAAGCAATCTTGATATTTTCTCAAGATATTTTAGTTTAGAAATTAGTATAAATACTTCTTCATTTGAAGTATTGTGTGTGGATTCTTAGACATTTCTGTAAAAAAGATTACTTTGGAATAAAGTGCTATTGGAAAAACTCTTGTATGGATGGTTGGAGGAAGGATTAATTTAAGGACTTTTCTCAGAATTCATGTGCAAAACACCGGACAAATAAATATTTTATATCCCATGTTTTCTTGTTTAATATTTCAATTATGTTCCATATCTGAATATTAAAACGAAAAAGTGTAATTCATAAAGTGCTTAAGTGCAATCTATTTTCAATCATTTTTATTCTTCATGTTTTCCTCTAAAATATCATAGGCAAGGAATTCTTAATTGCTCTTGCTTCTTAGTTTATCATTTTGATCATTTAGTAAAAAATCCTTAATTGCTTTTTATTAGTGATCATTTAAATTCTCTCTTCTCAGAACATGTGGAAGGATTCTTAATTTCCCTTCTTTCCTTTTGAGCCCATCCCATCTTTTCAAGTTATCATTTGCTCCCTATTTAGCTATCTTGCCCTGTGAAGCAATCCTTTGCTGAAAAACCAAATCCAATTGAGCCATCTTCTTTGACTCCATTAGCCCAATGGCCTGAAATATTCAGTTCTACCCATCTGCTATTGAATTTTACCAACAAACCCAATCAAAATCCCAAAGCTTCCATAACTAGCCTAAAACCTTAATAAAACAGAGCTAAAACTTAAAGAGAGAGCCCTATTTGAGTATAGATTGGCTAGATTCTGTACTTAAAAGTTGGTTTGTGGTTACCTCAAAAATTTCTTTCTTTAACCTTGAGAAAATTTTGAGTGATAACGTAGTGGCAACTCCACTGGGGAAGAACTAACATTTTCTTCAGAATTTTTTTACAGTTTTAGATCTGATCTATGATGGTGGATAGTGATCAGACACACAAAGGTTTAAATCATCCACCTGGCAACTCCAAATCAATTTCACAATCAAGACTCCATTGGAGAAATGAACCTGAAAGAACTGTGGGAAAAGATCAGGCTTTTAACTTGGATTGTTATCCAAGACATTATGTTCTTTCTCATTGATAAAGTTTTTCAATGTATATTGTATTTTAGAGATGATTTTAGATTAAATTTTTATTATTTTCCTTTGAAAAATGTAGATACAAAATCTCCTTACACATTTGAGCAGCATTATTATAATTCTTATGAAGATCATTTTCCAATTGAGGAGAATCAAAAAATTAAGACTGATCATACAATCTCTGTACATATTCCAATACCTCATAAATTTCCTCATAGATATAAGCCCCTCATGTTACCTACTACACTCCATGCTTTCCCTAATGATTATCCCAAGTATCTCCCTAGGTTTGATGGAGAGAATGGTATCATTGCCCAAAAACATATTCAAGCTTTTGAAGATTATCTTAACTTATTTGAAGTAGATGAAGAGGATGTTAGTATTAGGCTTTTTGCTCTTTCTTTGCAAGACAAAGTCAAGAGTTGGTTCAAAACCCTGCCTGAGGCAAGCATCTCAAATCTTGAGAAGTTTCTCAAACTCTTCCTTAATAGATGGATAATTAAAGTCAATCTTCTTGTGATCATAGAAGAATATAATTAGTTAAAAATACACCCAGAGGAAACAATACAACAATTTTTAGACAGATTTAATCAAGCCGATTATTCAATAGCATTAAATATAAGACCTCCCCTTGGTTCAGATCTTTTGCATTACCCAAGAGCATTTGATTCAGAGATAGAATTTCATCTAAGAAAAAGAAACCCCCCAACAATGGAACAGATGCAGAACATGGCAGTAGATGTAGAAGTTAATCTGAAAATTAGAAGAGAAAAGTTGAAAGTAGAGAAAGAGGAAAAACTTGACATTTTGATAAAGAAAATAGAGGAAATGATGCAGAAGATCACCATGAAAGTTGACTTTTTTGTTCAAAATCACCATGACACATTTGTTTCACAAATGGAAGAGGTTGACATCCATGAACAAATCCCTGTTAATTCCAACTACCATAAATCTGAAGATAGAGTTATAGAACCATATGTGGAAAGGCAATCTGTTGATCTAATGTGTATGTTTGATGACATTACTTCTTTTGATGATTTGCCCAAATATGATCAGTATGATGATAATTATGTTCTTCAAATCCAAACTAACTTTACAGAGCAATCAGAAGCTCATTTGAGGAATAAGGAAGTTCAGGTTCAGCAGCTTGAAAATAGTGATCAGCTTGTTCATTTCAGGTATGAGAATGAGAAGGGAAGTGTAGAAAATTTTGAAATCAGTGAAGGAACTTTAGCATTTTGTTTTGCTTCGTTTCAGTTTATCAAAGATAACTATCATGCAATTAGAAATCAAATGTCAACAAGTCTTGATATTAATTATCTAGAGGGCAATACAATCTTTGTTCAAGACTTCGCATATCTAGATTTGTAGCCCCAAAATGCCATTGAATGTCGGGTTGTAGAAGAAGACTTGAAAGCTAGAATATATGATCAAATGATCTGAGATGATTCCCTGCCTCTTTGTTTTGAATCATTTCAATTTTAAAGGAAATGTGGTATAAAAATTTTAAAGAAAAGGAGGAGTAGCTTACAGAAATCTATGAAGTTCCATTTGAACCTATATGTAATAAGTTGCAACAATCCTTCCAAATTCTTTATGATCCAATAACTGATAGGGTGGATGATGAATGCAATCAAAATTTTTCTCCATTAATAGACTATGAGAGTCAAAATCAAGATGATAATAGTTTCACCATATAGACACTACAATCAATAGAAATATCATCACAAAGAGTAGTTGAAAACATGTAGGGTGATAAAGATAAAAGTGATATTTCAGTTTCATGGCATGCAGGCCATACACAAGAGATGTGCAGTTGTTTGAATCGGTTCAAGAATAGTGTATATATTTTACAAGATCCTTTTGTACAGTTTCTATATTCAACAAAGAAGATCGGAAATTTCCTTATCTTCTCAAAGGTTAACAAAGCTATATTTGATTGCACAATCTCAATTTTAAACACCAACAAGCACAAGCAACAAATGTCATAAATATATATAATGCTTGGATGGTTTCATTGGTTGTTTCATTTTACCTAATGAGCAGTTAGAAAGATGATTAGAGTAAGTAGGTAGGATTTCAGTTTGAATAAATTCAATTTTTAGCAGCAAGGTTATGTTAGTTCAGATTTCAGTTTGCAGAAAAGGGTATATTTTTAGTTCAAGATTTTCAATCAAAAGATTATACAACAGAGCATACACATGTGTGGGATAGGCCCAATGGATCAGGCTACTAGTCGACGGTGTTCTTGACATTTCACAAGGAAATTCCATCCCCAAGTGGAGCCACTGTTATGCCCCTATAGCAATAGGTGTCATATGTCATGATTGACTTGGTTTAACTCTGAAATATGTTCATACCTTTGCTTCTACAAATGTTTTCCATATTTGTAAAAAATTAAAAAATTAAAAAATGTAAAGAGGGTATACCCTAAAAGAAAAATCAAAGGGTAAAAAGAAAAAAGAAAAGGTCAAAAAATGAAAGAAAATGAACCCCAACAAAAAGAAAATACCATGAAAGTGTGCAAGTCTAAATGCCACTACATTTTTACTTTTGTATAATAAACAATTGTGTTCAGCTTGTCGCCTATGCCACAATTCATGAATAGTCAAATAGTTTAAGCTTGACTAGTTCATATTTTCAATTTCATGTCGTAGAAATAGAGAATAAAGATTTCACCAAACAGTTTAATCTTGGCAGATAAGTAGATAGGTAGAGTGGATAAAAGGAGCTCAATAGTTTAATATGAGCCCTTGGATGTAATAAGTGTAGATTTAGATAGATATCACTATGTAAGAGAAAAGAAAAGTTGAAGAGGGTTTTCCAGTTTAAGTGCACCCTAATAAAGAAGTAAAAATTCTAAGGTAAAGTAGGTAGGGTAGGTAGATGATGGTTACAGAATAAAATGTGGTGGGTGATAAGTTTAAAATGTGTAAATCGTTTTACTTTTATCACAAAGCAAAGGCAAAGACATGGAAGGCACATCAAGCAAGAAAAGTCAAAATAATTAACTCCCCTACTTTTTTCTCCCTAAGTTTCACTAATTTCCCCTAAGTACTAAAGGCACTTACAAAGTTAGAGGGGCTCAGAGCATTTCTTTGACTTTTGTAGGGACCAGACCCTCGGCCCAATAATTTGGAATACCTGAAGTACTTAAATCTCCTTCCTCAAACAATTACCCCTTCATAAAGTCACTTACTCCCTTTATAAAGCTTTTCCAAAGTAAAATACTATTTTACTTATGGAAATTAAAACATTCTTCATAAAAACCTTTTTATACACTTTAGCCTAAGTCAATATGTTATATGATGAAATAATTTAGGAAAACATTGGACTTAGCGCTTTCCCATTCATCTGGTCATATTAATCATTAATGTTTTATTATATAATTCCCAAATAAAAGAAAATTACCCACGCCCATATTATTATATTATGTAAAACCCCAAATTATTATATATCCCGCCCCGATGGTTAAGTATAACCGTAAAACAAATAATAAATGGGATTAATTAACTAACTTGTAGTTCATTAAGAACCCAACCCTGCCACCATTTAATGAGGATTAATTTAGTCATCCGGACTAATTAATAACTCTCCCAACCAATCAAATCACCCCCGATATGATTAAGTCTTCAAATTAATATCAGGCCTGCCCCTATTATACATTAGTCATGTCACTTTTCCGACTACCATCTGATCGAATCCTTCAGATCTGATGGCCCTCGCTCATATCACGTGGGCCTTTTGGTCAACCTTTAACACCCGATGTGAGCGATTTTTTGAACAGTGCCGATGCTATGTGTCGAGCAATGTGTGGAATCACGCGGTTCTCCCTAAAAACCATTTACCTCCCATAAGTGGTGCGATGAAACCTACTTATCGCTTTCCCGTAAATGACAAAAAACATCAAATCAAACCCACTTCTCACTCTCCACATATGACAAATTTTCCACTGTTCATTCAAAGCTTACCCGCCAATATCAACCATTTACCTGTTTAAACACAAAAACCCCAGTTTTGCTCGTTTTCACCTGATTATGCAGTAAAACCCTATGTAACCCATCTGCGCCACCGAAAGCCTCCATTAACCGATTCGAGCGTGGTTTACCTCCCGAAAAGCATTCTGGACTCACTCCACATACTTTTCAAGCTCAAATGAAACCTTTTCGACCTCCCCTGCAGGCCAATGCTTTCTTAAGAATTTGTTTTGTTTTACAGGTGATCAGAAGACCACAGCCTTGGATAAACAGTCTTAATACTAGTCATAAGACCTATTTACTCCAAGATTGTTATCAAATCTATTCAAACAGAGATGGAAGATAAAACATACAGTAAAAATACAAGCAAAGGAAACATGAAATTAAACGATTTACTGTTGAAACAGACAGTCAAAACCTAAACTACACATTGAAGGTAAAAGGACACAACAAAGAACAATCAAAGTGTATTAGGGTTAAAGAGTATCAGACTGAAGACCAAATCAAGTAAATCAGCTAGGATGAAGATAAACAGCAAAGAATACAGTTACAAAACAAAGTATACAAATTCATGTCAAAGTGAAGACAGATGAAAAAACAGAGCGGTAAAAGTAAAAAGTAAAAAACAGTAAAAGTAAACATGAAAACATTAAGGGTTAGACAAAGATGAAAACACATTTACCAGCCACAATGAAGTTATCCAAAGTAAAAGTGAAAAACAGTGAAAAGAAGTTTAAGGTTAAAAGATGAAATTCGAGCAAAAATTGTACATTCTTCATAAATTTTCTATTTAAGTCATAGTTTTGCAGAAACTGTTATGACCAATCCAAGATGTATTTTGAGAAATTGGAGGAGGTTTTTGTTCCTAACAGGTCAATCTACAAAAATTCTCTCGCTTTTTACACAGATATTACCAAAAGTGATATAAGTGCATGTTTTCATAGCCTATTTTTCAATTTGTGCAAAGTCTTGTTTTGGACATCTTTTTGCAGAGAATGTTGTCAATAGTTGGAGCTAAATTTTGGGAAACTGAGAGAGGTTTATCTCAAAAACATTCCTATCTAAAAAAAAATATTTCACTTTTTACATATCTATCGCGGATTGAGATATACAAGCATATCATGGAACCCAAAGTTTGCAGAATTTCTGGGGCAGAATGCACAAAGGAATGATGCAGTTAGTGACTGGGATGCCTCATCATCAACTAAGAGTTGCTATCAAATTTGACTTTCTCTTCTTCGTCACCATAAATCCATAAACATAGTGCCAAATAGATTCATTAGCTTTGAATGTCCTTTATTTAAGTTCTATTAATGTAAACAGTTGGAGATATTTGTAAAGCAATCTTGATATTTTTTTCAAGATATTTTCGTTTAGAAATTAGTATAAATACTTCTTCGTTTGAAGTATTGTGTGTGGATTCTTAGACATTTTTGTAAAACTGATTACTTTGGAATAAAGTGCTATTAGACAAACTCTTGTATGGCTGGCTAGAGGAAGGATTAATACAAAGGACTTTTCTTAGGATTCATGTGCAAAACACCAAACAAATAAGTATTTTATATCCCATGTGTTATTGTTTTCTTGTTTAATATTTCAATTATGTTCCATATCTCAATATTAAAACGAAAAAGTATAATTCAGAAAGTGTTTAAGTGTAATTTTTCTCAATCATTTTTTATTCTTCATGTTTTCCTCTAAACTATCATAGACAAGGAATTCTTAATTGCTCCTGCTTCTTAGTTTATCATTTTGATCATTTAGTAAAAAATCCTTAATTGCTTTTTATTGGTGATCATTTAAATTCCCTCTTCTCAGAACAAGTGGAAGGATTCTTAATTTCCCTTCTTCCCTTTTGAGCCCATCCCATCTTTTCAAGTTATCATTTGCTCATTGTTTAGCTATCTTGCCCTGTGAAGCCATCCTTTGCTGAAAAACCAAATCCAGTTGAGCCATCTTCTTTTGATTCCATTAGCCCAATGGCATAAAATATTCAGTTCTACCCATCTGCTATTGAATTTCACCACCAAACCCAATCAAAATCCCAAAGCTTTCATAACTAGCCTAAAACCTTAATAAAACAAAGCTAAAATTTAAAGAGAGAGCCCTCTCTGAGTACAGATTGGCTAGATTCTGTACTTAAAAGTTGGTTTGTGGTTACCTCGGAAATTTCTTTCTTTAACCTTGAGAAAATTCTGAGTGATAACAACATACATGGTGTCACCAATGATGGGAAGTGTATGGTACTTAAATAGTGTACCTTCATTCCACATGATTGTTGATAAGGAGTTATATATTTAGTGACCTAGAGGAGAAGGATATCCAGATGCATATCAAGATGGGTGATGGTAGGAGGTATAGTGCTATTGGATTGGGCACAATTACTTTTCAGAGGGAGCATGGGGCTCCTCTCACCTTGAAGGATGTTATGTATGTGCCCATGTTGAAGAAGAAATTGGTATCCATTTCCATGCTTGAGGATAGA
>APFE030367354.1:0-19654 GCA_000404065.3 Pinus taeda
TTTCCTTTTTTAATAGCTTGATTATTCACCTACCCATGTGTCATTCTCTCATCAAGGGTCACCCAAAATTATTTACTTAACTTTTTATTTAAAACTAATATTTTCCTCACCTCACAAGATTCCTATTTCTACTCCTAGATGTCTCTTTATTCCCCCCATTTATTCCTTAAATTGTGTTTATTGCTTGGAGTCAATAAATGAGTCAAGATTTTATCCCCAATCTACTTCCTTAATTAACTCAGGTTATCTATTAGAGGGATATTCTTATGCTGGTTAATACCACATGGAGCTTCTCTACATTTCTCTAAATTTAATTTATTTTTCTTATTTTAATTCACCTTCCTCTTTTCTTAATTAAGTTTAATTGGTTTAGGATTAATCTTTATCCTTACAATATGTTTGTCTTCCCCTTTTATCTAATTAAACCACCTCATCTACCTAGCATTTTCCAACATGGGAAGGGTAGAATTTTTAAGGTACTCTATTTATTTTTTTCCCTATGATCCTCCTTATTCCAAGTTTTATTTTTGATTTAATTCCCTTGGTTTCTAATCGTCATTTTCCCTTGGTGTAACTTTACCTAGTTTTCCTTCCTTACTTATTTTTATTTATTATTATTTATTTTTTTAATGAATGATTCCAAGGGTGCCAAGTTTGGTTGTGCCCTTCAAGAACTTCCCTAGAAGTTCCAAGGGTGCCACATCTAATAGCTTAATTGTGATGCCAAGGGTGCCAAGTTGGTCGTGCCCTTCAAGAATTTCCCTGAAATTCCAAGGGTGCCACACCACTTGCCCTTCAAGCATCCAGTGACTACAAGGGGAAAATATCATGCAATGTCATAGACCACTATCGTCTCTTATGTTGCCTGCTATAGTGAGACTAATGGTTCCGGGGATCAAGGAATCCTCCTTGATGCGCGTCCCCTAGTAGGTTCCTCATGAGCGACCCAACTTTGGGACCTGCCCTCATGGCATCGTGATCTTCAAGGCGAAGGTGTTTCAACCCTTCCAGCCCAAGTCACGGCGGGAGTGCTAGTGGGTGAGATCAGGGACTCTGTCCCACCCCTCCCATGTAGTTCCATCCACCTGTACAACCCCATCACCCATATGTGATTCATTCGGTCAAGCAGCTAATCTGTGCCTACAACCATTAACATATCATCATAATATAGTTAAACATATATGGAAGATTTCAAGATCGACTTAGACTTTAAAAGATAAAATAATATGAATTTTCATCAAACCAGGTGTCATCGACATGTCATATGTGAGCGCCTCTGATTGTTTCCTGCCATACTCAATAATCATTAGCAACAAGGTTTCTCACTGTTAGTCATTATCATAATAACATCATTTACAATTTCTGGTCATTCACATCATTGTCCATTGTAAGCCTGAACTAAAGAAAGTAGGTAACATAGGGGACACATCCCTCATGTCTATCATCATTAATCATCAATGGAAACATACATATTCATTAAGCTATCAACATCGTAACATCGAAGCAATATACCTATTCATCAAATTTATCAGCATTATGCTTTTAGTAGAGCGCATACATATTCTTTACTACCCACGTCATAAGTTCAAATAGAGACCAAACTTAATTATTTAATGATGCAATCATCGGGACACTGATAGATAAGATATATAACCCTTCATGCTATCATAATATCAATGGAAAGCATTCATAAACATCACAACCATGAATATCTCAAATAATAGTGTCATGTGACTGGATCCTCAACCCGAGGTCCTCAAAGAATAAATTGTGTAAGATAATGTCATATAAGGGTCAGGAATTTAGAGTGGGCACTACACAAAGCTTATGAGAAAGAGAAAATAATTTTTCAGTCCCTAACCACCTAGAAGCTTTGGCCAAGCAATACACTGCTAGTTGACCCACAAAATGATCCTTTTGGCTAGCCCACAAAAAAGAGAAACAAAGTCTTCTTGATTTTTCTAAGCTACCCTTAGAAATGCATGCTAGAGACATCCAATATACTGGAATTTCCCCAACATAGATTTCACAAGGACTAAATGCCCCACCCTAGAAAGCCATGTGAAGATCCAACTTTTAAGCCTTTTTCCTAGTTTCACCAAGAGATAGCTCCAATCTTCATTTGTGTAATCATTGGGCTTCAAATGGAAACTCAAGAATTTTATGCCTTTTTCAAATCCTCTCATTTCAAAAGTGAATTATCTTCTAAGATGCATCATCTCCTCATGCCCTAGATTTTGGCTAGAAATAGTACATTTTCTGTCATTGATTTTCATGCCACTTGCTTTCCCAAAAATTGCTAAAACTTTAAACAAATTGTCAGCATCCCGAAGAGACCCATCACGAAAGATGAGTATATCACCAACAAAAAGTAAGTGAGTTTTAGCAAGACCTTGAAAGATACTTACTCCATGGAACTCACCTCGATCTTTGGCCACAAATAGTAATTAACTAAGGCCTTCTGCAACAAGAAGAAATAAGAGTGGAGATATGGGACAACCCTGTCTCACTCCCCTCTGGGCATGAAAAAATGGTGATGTTGAACCATCGAGCAACACTACAAAAGAAGCAGATTGAATGTATGCCATGATCCAGTTGACAAAAGTAGGTAGAAACCCAATCTCGATGAGAATAAGTCCAAGATAAAACCAGTTGACCATGTCGAATGCTTTAGAAAGGTCAATTTTAAGAACTTCTGCTTTCAATTTGTGAATTTTTATATTGTTCAATCCTTTTTGAGCTACTCTAATAGCTTGATGTATCTACCTCCCTTTGAAAAAAGCAAATTGTTCCTTTGAGATACACCTTGAAAGGAATGACTTGATTCTTCAGGAAATAACTTTTGCTACAACCTTATAAATGTTGTTACACAAAGAAATGGGTTGAAAATATTCAAAATATGGAGGGTTATCTGATTTAGGGATAAGTGTAATAAAAGTGGAGCTGAAGGCAACCAAAATTATTCCATTTTCTTTGGACTCATTTACCACTCAGAGAATATTAGCCCCAATCAACTCAAACAAAGCCGTAAAAACTTCGACCACCCACCCATCTGGACCGGGACTTTTATCCTTCTGAAAAGTGGTAAGGACTTCCTTTAATTAATCGAAAGAGACCTCAACTAACAAACAATATTGATCCTCCTCATTTACATATCCAGGGAATAACTTAACTACTTGCAACATTTCCGTTATTGGATTTTCATCAACCTCCCTAAACG
This sequence comes from Pinus taeda, assembly GCA_000404065.3. NCBI lineage: Eukaryota > Viridiplantae > Streptophyta > Pinopsida > Pinales > Pinaceae > Pinus > Pinus taeda. The sequence continues at coordinate 3,221 of APFE030367354.1, forward strand.
AGCTTTGAAAATGTGTCTTCCCAATATCTGCAAATCCTTCAAATGAGGAGATCTATTTGCTTTCTAGATCCTTCATGCTCCAAATGGAATTTGCCAATTTTCGCCATTTGGCATAGGCATGAAAAAAATTTGTGTTTTCATCCCTACATTCCAACCACATCGCTCTATTTTTAAGTCGCTAAGTTGCTTCCCTAGACTCCAATATCCCTCCTTTTCTTAAGAGAGAGCAAATATTCCTTTGAATAATTTGTGGTAAAACCCTCCTCCCTCTCCTTAGATAGAACTCAGAGTTCATGTTCCACTTTCAAAAGATATTCTACCTATTTTTCCCTCTTATGATGAGCCCAAAGCTTAAGGTGCTTTTATGTTCCTTAAATTCTATTCAAATTGAGAAGCCATAGAAGGACCGATTGAAGGATCAAAGGATTTTTGGTGTTAGATCTAAAACTTTTGTGATCTATATTGTAGATAAATTTCTTTCGGATTAATCACATTATTAGGATAAGTTCAACATTTCAAACCTTGTCTTGATGATGATCCACATTATTTCGTTTGAAACGTCGACCCAATCCTAATAATGTGATTAATCTAAAATATTTCTAGTGTTCTTTCACTAGAGAGAAAAAATCCTCTTCTTTCAGCTATGAGGAGTTCAATTGAAAGGACTTCTGAGCTTTTTGACTCCTCCTTTTATGCCCAGAAGTATAACTGGGTGATTTGATTCACCTCCATCTCCAATCCATTGATGAACTAGATTGGGCAGAGATCCTGCCATATGGAAACAATCTAGTCTTCCATATGGAAACAATCTAGTCTTTTGGCCACTCTTTTTAATCCAATCCAATGATTTCTCTAAGCAGGTTTGATCTTTGCAGTTTCAATATCAAGCAACTTCTTTGCAGTCAAGTTATGAATATAATAGCTAGAAAGAGGGTCAAGCATAGCCCTAGGTCCCCATGACTCTAACTCTCCCAAAGAAAAATTTAAGTCCTCCCAATGATCAAAGAATCTCTAAAGATGAAGGGATTTGCAAAGAAAGAGTCTCATAATAGATTATGATCACATTTTGACAGACACATTTACTACAAAGAAAGAAATATCCAACTAAGAGGAAAACAACTTCAGCCCTAGACCATAACAAATACTCTAGCAATTAAGAGGTTTTAACCAATGTGAATGCCACCCAATAACCAAGCCACTCGAACGCCCATGAGCATCTAAAGACCTGAATAACGATTTTAGTAGACGGACAACATCTATACTTTCACCCAACATTTCTTGCAATATCATGATTCATTTATTTTAATTGAGAACCAGTCTCTCAATAGCAAGTTTTGTAGAGGAGCTTGCCAATTCTCTGTACTTAAAAGAAAGAACTTTCATTGGGAAACTCCTCCCTAGGTAGTCATTGCTCTAAGCACCCCGTTAATAGATTGTTGTCTCCCAACTGCCAGTCAAATTAAGCCTTCTCTTTGGCCTTAAAGAGGTGAGGTTTTTGGCCTCTGCCCTTTTTAACCTCATAGTTTAAATCAATCTTCCCAAGATCCCCAGAAAATCCCCTTAGTTGAGTTAAGATTTTTTTGTTGTGGAGATTATGGAGGATAAGACTTTCAGATAAAAACTTAGAGAGGGCTCAAGAAACTGAGACTAAAGGAGAAGACAAACTGCCAACTTGCACAAGAAATACACAGGAAACTTGAGGTAGACTAAGGGATGTGATCAAAGAACAAGAGTCCAGAGATAGGCCTCATGATAAAGAAAGTGAAACCCAATATTTTCCAAGTTTAGAAAAAGAATCGACAAGAGAATAAATAGGGGGACAAGAGAAAGACGTACAAAGAAAAGAGAACACAATATTGCCTGGAGTATCTACTTGAAGTGGGTTTCCCTCTTCATTCCCACACACAATTCCCTTTGTGTTCTTATATGGACCTTGAGGAGAAGTCATCGCTCTAGTAAGATGCTCCTTAGGAAGAAGGGGAGGAGTGGATGTCAGCTGAAAAAACTGAGGAACAAAAGGACGTTCAGTAGGTGAAGATTGATTCTGAGAGGGGTCTTTTAGGCCCTTTTTCTTCTTAAGAGGAAAATTGCAAAATTTCATAGTATGCCATATTTGCAACAAGTTCGACAACAAAAAGGAACCCCCTCATAGTCCAATGGTTGAGAACTAATTTTTCCTTCTTCCATATCAAGATATTCAGATAACCCTTCCCTTAAGTCAATATTTACCAACACCCTATCCATTGATTTGTCTTAAATCTCTGGCTTCCACAAATTTGGGCAAAAACAAAGTAGACAAACCCATATTGGGACCACATCTAGTTGTTCCCAATTCACATCGAAAAGAGGGGACCAAAACATAAAAGTAACTTGTGTGAAGTCTATATTCCAAACACACTGTGAGATTGTGAGAGCTTCCTCATGGGAGTAAAAATCATTTTGGATCAAACCCCTTGAAAGAAGGAAAATTTTAAGTGAATTTGAAACGAGGGGACTTACTTCCATAGCCATCCAGTCCTCCAATGTCTTTATGTTGAATTTCCCATCTCATGTCCTTCCAACCAACGTCATGTATGCCATTGTCGCTACCTAGTGCATCCTCACATCCACCCCTGAACCCAACCTTAACTTTGCATAGGGTTCTTTCCCTTTTATAACCCTATCCTTATTTTTTCATGCCCCCCAATTTGGATCCCCAGTCTACGGGGTGTTTGAATCCTCAACAATTGGTTCTTCGTGTCCTTGGCCTCTGACTCTTGAACCTCCAACTTCTTGTGCTTTGATACCGGTAGCATTTGGAGAGAGGGGTTAGGAAAGGGACTTAAAACCTATTGAAAACCACCAAACTCCACCTGATTAGAACCAATATGATAAGGCACAAAATGTGAGGGTAGAAAAAGTTCTCCAATAAACCTGAAAACCTAACTCTATTTAAATCTTGACTGTTATGCAGGAAAGGAACATTTACCTTGGGTAAATCAAGTTGACTCGACCCTAGAGAAGTTTGCAAGTCACCAGAAAGCTTTGAAACAATAGGGAAAACCCGCAACGACTATTTGGAAAACCTCCATCACTTACCTAACAAGGTGGATGAAAAAAAATGATTTCTAAAGGCCCTGATAAAGGGGAAGCTAATTTCACTAACAGCAAACCCATCGCCATACCTCAACCATGGCAATGTCTTTAGAAGATACAAAGTGCCAATCCAATCCCCCATGAGTTTGATTCCTGCCAGCCTTAGACTCTATGAGTGCAAGAATATTGCAAAAAATAAGATTGCCTTCAATGCTAACTGTATCACAGTCAACCTCTTCTTCCTCATCCATGATAACTCCTTTGTGATTGTTGTCAGATCAGTTGCTGGTAGACCCACATCGCTTGACTGCTTCAAGGAAAAAAATGTATTGTTTGAAGAAAATCTCTTCCATCTGCTTCAAACCCTAGCCATTGACCCATTGTGAATTCATTACACACAATAACATATCATTATATTCATTAATACATTATACAAAATACTATTATCAATTCATTACATACTAAAACAACTATAATCCTCACATCCATTATATGCACTTGCTATCACACAATCCTGTGAAGGGGACTTTTAGCCATTATAAATCCTAACCATACACACCCTATAAATGTTTCTATTTCTCTATCAAACAAAAATACCATAAAATCAAAATATTAATCATTACTTAAAAGATCAAATTGAAATATCAATCTTTACTTAAAAGATCTCATCTTTGCTTAAAAGATTAGATTAAAATATTAATATTTTCTTTAAAATTAGAGTACATTTTTACTTTGAAAATAAGACTAAAAATTAATTTATAAATTAGATTAATCTTTACTTAAAAGATTATATTAAAATATTAATCCTTACTTAAAAGATTAGATCAAAATATTAATGATTACTGACCATGTATGTGAAAAGTGGCACTTTTGTTGTCTTGTTATAAAATGCTAAGGGATGTTCCAGAGACACGCGGGAATAGAACCTATGTCAAAATGTTTAACTAGGTCTTTCAAATGCAAATCATATACTTGTTTGGAATTGCAGTGCGAGGACAATTTGGGGTGGCAGAGCTTAATACAATTAAAGAGTATGCGAGGACGATTTAGGGTGGTAGAGCTTAATACAGTTAAAGAGTATGCGAGGATGATTTGGGGTGGCAGAGCTTAACATAGTTAAGAGTATTTAGAGATTCAACTATTGGGTTCTAGCAGAGAATGCTACAAGAGAAGCTCTCTCCTTCTCTACTCTATCATTGTGATGTGTTTGTGGAGCGCGCTCTGTGATGTATTTTTGTTTGTTAATGTAATGTGTTTGTGAATGTGATTGTGATGTTCACGGTTATGAGTCTGAGAGAGAGAGCAAACTGTGGCAGAGGAGAATATGGGGTGACTATTGATGGTTAAATGATGCCTCTTCACAGAGTGAGTGTGAAACACCGATAGGAGTCATGTCTTCCATTATTTTTTAATTCATCCCCTTTTTGTAATATTTTTTGATGGTTTAAATGTTTATAAACAGGAAGGAACTCACAAATCTATCGCCCAGGAGCTATCATCCAATGAATTTTAGGGCTGCAGCAGCGAGGACTTTCCATACGTTCGACAGCAAGGTATTTACTGTAAGGACCCATCTAAAACTATATACTTTTTTTTTTTTTTTTACACAGCAATTACAACCAGAAAAGAAATGCATTGAGATTTCAATTCATTCAACACACACATTGCTAATACTCATTTCAGGAACATAACACAACATTTACATACTTTTAATCTAAGATCAAGTAGTAACGAAATACATATGTACCATTCACCGAAAGGCGAGACTCCGCTTGCTCTGTTGTCGCTAGTATTCCCTTGTTTCCGGACACTTCTGCGAGTGTATGATGACGCACTTGATCCGAAAACAAGACCCATCGGTTAACCTCCCAACCTACTCCTTGGGTACTCTTCTTCCCCGCGGACCCCTGAGATGCAATGGGGTTGTACAATGGAGGAAGAATCTAGCTGGCAGAGGAGAGCACCCTTAGCTCAAGAGTCCCCTCTCTAAAAATCCTCTACCTCGCCAAACTCACTATAGCTTCGTAATCACTGCTCTGACATCATATCATCCATCCAACAATAGGGTTCCCAAAAGTCCCCTCTACCATGGCTTGCCCCTTCTTTTATAAGAGTCCTCATAGATGACACTTGGCATGTCATGCATAATTATAATATTTTTTTTAATTTAATAGCTTGATTATTCACCTACCCATGTGTCACTCTCTCATCAAGGGTCACCCAAAATTATTTACTTAACTTTTTATTTAAAACTAATATTTTCCTCACCTCACAAGATTCCTATTTCTTCTCCTAGTTGTCTCTTTATTCCCCCATTTTATTCCTTAAATTGTGTTTATTACTTGGAGTCAATTAATGAGTCAAGACTTTATCCCCAATCTACTTCCTAAATAAACTCAGGTTATCTCTTAGAGGGATATTATTATGTTGGTTGCTGCCACATGGAGCTTCTCTACATTTCTCTAAATTTAATTTATTTTCTTATTTTAATTCACCTTCCTCTTTTCTTAATTAAGTTTAATTGGTTTAGGATTAATCTTTATCCTTACAATATGTTTGTCTTCCCCTTTTTTCTAATTAAACCACCTAATCTACCTAGTATTTTCCAACATGGGGAGGGTAGAATTTTTAAGGTACTCTATTTATTTCTTCCTATGATCCTCCTTATTCCAAGTTTTATTTTTGATTTAATCATCATTTACCCTTGATGTAACTTTACCTAGTTTTCATTCCTTACTTATATTTATTTATTATTATTTATTTTTAATGATTCCAAGGGTGCCAAGTTTGGTTGTTCCCTTCAAGAACTTCCCTAGAAGTTCCAAGGGTGCCACACCTAATAGTTTAATTGTGAGGCCAAGGGTACCAAGTTGGTCGTGCCCTTCAAGAATTTCCCCTGAAGTTCCAAGGGTGCCACACCACTTTCCCTTCAAGCATCCAGTGACTACGGGGGGAAAGTATAGTGCAACGTCATAGACCACTATCATCTCTTATGTTGCCTGCTATAGTGAGACTGATGGTGCCGGGGATCAAGGAATCCGCCTTGATGTGCGCCCCCCAGTAAACTCCTCATGAGCGACCTAACTTTGGGACCTGCCCTCATGGCATCGTGATCTTCAAGGCGAAGGTGTTTTAACCCTTCCAGCCCAAGTCATGGCGGGAGTGCTAGTGGGTGAGATCAGGGACTCTGTCCCACCCCTCCCATGTAGTTCCATCCACCTGTACACCCCATCACCCATATGTGAGTCATTTGGTCAAGAAACTAATCTGTGCGTGCAACCATTACATACAATCAGAATATAGTTAAAAATATATGGCAAAATTCAAGATCACTTAAGACGTAAAAAGATAAAATAATATGAATTTTCATCAAACCAGGTGTCATTGACATGTCATATGCGAGTGCCTCTGATGGTTTCCTGCCATACTCAATAATCATCAGTAACAAGGTTTCTCAATGTTAGTCATTATCATAATAACATCATTAACAATTCCCGGTCATTCACATCATTGTCCATTTTAAGCCTGAATTAACGAAAGTAGGTAACCTAGGGGACACATCCCTCATGGCTATCATCATTAATCATAAATGGAAACATACATATTCATTAAGCTATCAACATCGTAACATCATAGAAATATACCTATCCATCAAATTTAACATCATTATGCTTTTAGTACAGCGCATACATATTCTTTAGTACCCTCATCATAAATTCAAATAGAGACCAACTTAAATATTTAAATGTTGCAATCATTTGGAATACTGATAGATAAGATACATAACCATTCATGCTATCATAATATCAATGGAAATCGTTCATAAACATCACATCCATGAATATCTCAATCGCTAATAATAGTGTCATGTGTCTAGATCCTCAACCTGAGGTCCTCAAAGAATAAAGTGTGGGCCTTATGGCTAATTAAATGTTTGCGTCATATCACTGTTAGTCAACTAAAGCGGCACTACATACACCCCCTCTTAATAATAGACTTCGTCTCGAAGTCCCTGGAATAGGTAAGGAAAACGGTGATGCATCTCCTCGGCGTCCTCCCAAGTAGCTGAACTGGGACTATAATTGTCCCACTGGACCTTGACTTGGTCCACTAACCGTCGTCTAAGCTGCAAATTTCTCTAGTCCAGTATGCAAACTGGTTCGGTCATCACTGCTCCCTCGTCCGAGACCTGCAAATGACCAAAGTCAATAATATGCGAAGGATCTGAAATATAATGACGTAAAATAGAAACATGAAACACATCATGCATACATGCTAAAGATGGAGGTAAGGCAAGCCTATATGCCACTAGCCCTCTCCTTTCTAATATTTCAAAAGGTCCCACAAACTGTGGATACAATTTTTCTCGCTTTCCAAATTTTATAGAGCTTTTTTGGGGCCTTACTCTCAGGAACACCCTATTCCCCACTTCATAACTTCGGTCTACTCGATGAGCATCAACATAGCTCTTTTCTCTATCTTGTGCTTCCTTTAGCCTCCTCCTAATCATGGTCATTCGTTCTTCCATCTCTTGCACCACCTCAGGTCCTATTAATACTCGGTCCTCTAGTCGATCCCAACTAAGAGGTGTTTTGCAAGGTCTTCCATATAAGAACTCAAATGGCGCCATCTTGATGGAACTCTGATAACTATTATTGTAAGCAAATTCTACAAGTGGTAAAAACTCCTCCCATCTCTTTTGTTGGTCCATCACATACATTCGAAGCATGTCTTCAAGGATTTGATTTGTCCTCTCTGACTGCCCATCTGTTTCCGGGTGATAAGCAGTGCTGAAGTTCAACTGGGTTCCCAAAGCTTCTTGGAAACTGGTCTAAAATATTCCAGTAAACACTGCTCCCCTATCAGATATGATCTTTCTAGGCACTCCATGTAATCTCATAATCTCATTAATAAAAACCCTTGCAATTTCTGGGGCCTTATATGTAGTCTTAACTGGTATGAAATGGCGCTCTTGGTTAATGTGTCCACTACCACAAATATGGAATCATGTCTTTTTGAGGTCATTGGTAGTCCCATAATGAAGTCCATTGATATAACTTCCCATTTAGATTTTGGTATCTCATGGGGCTGTAATAAACCTGCCGGATGCCTGTGTTCGGCTTTTACTCCTACCACCCCACCTAATGAAGGGGAAAACATCTCAACACAGGAACAAATAATAGCGGGAGAAGTGTTGAACTTAATGAGATCATTCCAACACATGTTTGAGGCATTAATAAACCGTTTGGAACGGGAGCATGGAGGACCGGTCATACAAAATGAAACACCCCAAGATACCACAAGAAATGATGTACGTCGAGACTTGGAAAAGGTAAAATTTCCATAGTTTTGGGGTTCCACTGATGGTCAATCTGCAGAGGCATGGTTGGAAAACATGGCTATGTGTTTTACCCTAAGAGATTACACCTCAAAAATGAAGGATAAGATGGGTATATTCTAGCTAAAGGGAAGCGCACTACTTTGGTGGAAGACATTATTAACCCAATTGGGAATGGATATATCAGAAGTAACTTGGGAGCTATTTAAAGAAAAATTTAGAGAATGTTACTTGTCAGAAGAGTTCCTCGAGAGACAGCTAAATGAATTAAATTCATTAAAGCAAGGGAGCCGCTCCCTACCAGAATATGAGGCACATTTCATGGAATTACTCCCTTATGCCCCTCATTTAAACACAGAGAAGCTCAAGGTGAACAAATTTGTGTATGGATTAAATGTTAACATTCAGACCAAGGTTAGAATCTTAATGCCTCGCACCTTGCACGAGGGAGTTCAGTGGGCAATCATTGTAGAGGAGGAGATCATGAGCAGTGAACATAGTAAGTCAACAAGGCCCACAGAATCAGGAGTACCTGGTATGGAACGTAGAAATTTGCAAAGGGGTCCTGCACTAAATCATCAAAAGTGGTCAAGAAGAAATCAAAGAACAGCATATAAGCATCCATCTCAGCATCCACGCAGGGTACCGCAGCAAGCTTGTCAACCACTGCCGCACCGGCCTATGCGACATCACCAAGTCACACCACCTCAGCACCAATCCTCTTTCCAGCAGAGTCTTAGACCAACTCATAATTTAGTTGGTAGTAGGAGCCAAGTCGTTAGGAGGGGGTGTTGGACTTGTGGGGGTCATCACTACGAGAGGGATTTCCCTCAAAAGACAGGTAATACCAACTCAACTAAGAATGCAACTATAGTGGAAGATCTGGGGAAGGCTCATCACATCCATGTAGCAGTGAACAATCGCCCAGTCGAACACCAGTCCACTGTGTTAGAAACCTCAGGTAATATTGATGGTATGAGTTTTTTCATTTTAATAGATCTAGGGGCTATTCATTCATTTATTTCTATAAATGCATTATCATTGATTAAACATAAAGCAACTCCACAGTATGAATTTAAACATGTATAAATGGCATGTGGTATGAAAAGAAATGTAGGAAAAATGGTAAAGGATTGTGAGGTGGACCTGGGGGTATGTAAGACCAAGGTATCCTTGTACTCGACAATTATAGGAGGTTATGACGTAGTTATAGGAATGGATTGGTTGGAGCAGCATGAGGCACTCCTAGATTGCAAGGACAAGATTCTACATTTCACCGATGATGACGACCTAAGAAAATCATTAAGGGGAAAGAACCGAGGGGTGTCCCTGAGGTTCATCTCCTCCATGCAACTAATGAAATTTATGTGAAAGGGATGTCAATTTTTCTTAGTGGTAACTCTAAACGAAAAGAGTGACTCTGAATATTTTGATAAACACCCATTCCTTGTTGAATTTAAGGATATATTTCCCGAAGAACTACCCGGGCTACCCCCAAAAAGGGAAGTTGCTTTCACCATCGACCTTAAACCCGGCACAGAGCCTATTGCAAAGGCACCCTATCGGATGTTGGCTCTAGAGCTAAAGGATTTACAGATCCAATTAAAGGAATTATTGGACTTGGGGTTCATACGAACTAGCATATCTCCATGGGGAGCCCCAGTGATTTTTGTTAAGAAAAAGAATGGGTCTTGGCGACTGTGCATTGATTACCACCAGTTGAATAAAGTAATGATAAAGAATCAATACCCTTTGCCAAGGATAGATGACTTATTTGATCAAATGAGAGGGGCCACTGTGTTTTCAAAAATAGATCTGAGGTCAGGATATCATTAGTTGAGAATCAAAGAAGATATTTCGAAGAAAACATTTAAAACAAGATTTGGGCATTATGAGTTTGTAGTTTTATCCTTTGGACTGACAAATGCACTGGGTGTTTTCATGAGTTTGATGAATGGAATATTTCAGGATTACTTAGACAAGTTTGTACAAGTCTTTATCGATGACATTTTGATCTACTCAAAGACCCCAGAAGAGCATGATGAACACTTGAGGATAGTCCTGCAATGTCTTAGAGAAAACCAATTGTACGGGAAGTTGTCAAAGTGTTCCTTTTACCAAAACAAGATTCATTATCTTGGACACATTATCTCATGGGAGGGTATTGCAGTAGACCCAGTAAAGATCAAAGCCATCATGGAATGGCCAACACCAACCAAGGTTCATGAAATACGAAGTTCCATGAGCATGGCAGGGTACTATCGAAGATTTGTTGAAGGGTTTTCGAAAATAGCAAACCCCATTACTGAGCTCCAAAGAAATAACAAGAAATTCATCTGGACTGAAAAATTTGAAGAGGCATTCCAACGGTTAAAGGTGTTATTAACGATAACACCAATTTTGAAGGTGCCGGATATGGAACAAGAATTTTTGGTTTGCACTGATGCCTCCAAAGAAGGACTGGGTTGTGTGTTGATGCAAGGGGGAAGAGTAATAGCCTATGCATCAAGGAAACTCAGAACCCATGAAGAAAAATACACAACCCATGATCTAGAAATGGCAGCAATTGTTTATGCACTAAAGAATTGGAGACACTACCTTCTAGGAAGGAAGTTTGATCTTAGGACTGACCATTGTGGGCTACAACACATATTCACTCACAATCACTTAAACGCAAGGCAAAGACGATGGTCTGAATTAATTAGTGAATATGTTTTTGATATCACTTACTTCAAAGGAACGGTAAATAGGGTGGCTGATGCTTTAAGTAGGAGGCCGCAGATATTTTCAGTGATTCCCTTGAAGACAAATTTGAGGGAGAAACTGCTTGAATTACAAATTAAAGACACCTGGTATCAGGAGGTTAGCAAAAGTTTGAGGGAGGATGAAATGAGGGTCCCAAAATATGAAGAATACGCCTTTGATAATGATGGGCTACTACGATTTCGGGGAAGGATATATGTACCACCGAATGAAGATGTACGCCAATTAATCTTAAATGAAGCACATCGCGCTGTATACATGGCACACCCTGGTGTCAAGAAGATGAGTGCGGATTTGAAACCACTCTTCTTTTGGAAAGGGATGAAGAAGGACATCGTGAACTTGGTAGAAAGATGCTTAGAGTGTCAGCGAGTAAAATCTAAATGGGAAGTTATATCAATGGACTTCATTGTGGGACTACCAATGACCTCAAGAAGACATGATTCCATATTTGTGGTAGTGGACACGTTAACCAAAAGCGCCATTTCATACCAGTTAAGACTACATATAAGGCCCCAAAAATTGCGAGGGTTTTTATTAATGAGATTATGAGATTACATGGAGTGCCTAGAAAGATCATATCCGATAGGGGAGCAGTGTTTACTGGAAGATTTTGGACCAGTTTCCAAGAAGCTTTGGGAACCCAGTTGAACTTCAACACTACTTATCACCCAGAAACAGATGGGCAGTCAGAGAGGACAAATCAAATCCTTGAAGACATGCTTCAAATGTATGTGATGGACCAACAAAAGATCCTTCGCATATTATTGACTTTGGTCATTTGCAGGTCTTGGACGAGGAAGCAGTGATGACCGAACCAGTTTGCATATTGGACCGGAGAAATTTGCAGCTTAGACGACGGTTAGTGGACTAGGTCACGGTCTAGTGGGACAATTATAGTCCCAGTTCAGCTACTTGGGAGGACGCCGAGGAGATGCATCACCGTTTTCCTTAACTATTCTAGGGACTTCGAGACGAAGTCTATTATTAAGAGGGGGTGTATGTAGTTCCCGCTCTAGTTGATGACAGTGATATGACGCAAACATTTAATTAGCCATAAGGCCCACACTTTATTCTTTGAGGACCTCAGGTTGAGGATCTAGACACATGACACTATTATTAGCGATTGAGATATTCATGGTTGTGATGTTTATGAACGCTTTCCATTGATATTATGATAGCATGAATGGTTATGTATCTTATCTATCCGTATTCTGATGATTGCAACATTTAAATAGTTAAGTTGGTCTCTATTTGAATTTATGATGAGGGTAGTAAAGAATATGTATGCGCTGTACTAAAAGCATAACGATGATAAATTTGATGGATAAGTATATTTCTATGATGTTACGATGTTGATAGCTTAATGAATATGTATGTTTCCATTGATGATTAATGATGATAGCCATGAGGGATGTGTCCCCTATGTTACCTACTTTCTTTAGTTTAGGCTTAAAATGGACAATGATGTGAATGACCGAGAATTGTTAATGATGCTATTATGATAATGACTAACATTGAGAAACCTTGTTACTGATGATTATTGAGTATGGCAAGAAACCATCAGAGGCACTCGCATATGACATGTCGATGACACCTGGTTTGATGAAAATTCATATTATTTTATCTTTTAAAGTCTAAGTCTATCTTGAAATCTGCCATATATGTTTAACTATATTCTGATGATATGTTAATGGTCGTAGGCACAGATTAGTTGCTTGACCGAATGACTCACATATGGGTGATGGGGTTGTACAGGTGGATGTAACTACATGGGAGGGGTGGGATAGAGTCCCTGATCTCACCCACTAGCACTCCCACCATGACTTGCGCTGGAAGGGTTGAAACACCTTCACCTTGAAGATCATGATGCCATGAGGGCAGGTCCCAAAGTTGGGTCACCCAAGAGGAGTTTACTGGGGGGTGCACATCAAGGCAGATTCCTTGATCCTCGGCACCATTAGTCTCACTATAGGAGGCAACATAAGAGATGATAATGGTCTATGACGTTGCACTATACTTTCCCCTCATAGTCACTGGATGCTTTAAGGGCAAGTGGTGTGGCACCCTTGGAACTTCAGGGGAAATTCTTGAAGGGCACGACCAACTTGGCACCCTTGGCATCACAATTAAACTATTAGGTGTGGCACCCTTGGAACTTCTAGGGAAGTTCTTGAAGGTCACAACCAAACTTGGCACCCTTGGAATCATTAAAAATAAATAATAATAAATAAATATAAGTAAGGAATGAAAACTAGGTAAATTTACATCAAGGGCAAATGATGATTAGAAACTAAGGTAATTAAATAAAAAATAAAACTTGGAATAAGGAGGATCATAGGAAGAAATAAAATAGAGTACCTTAAAAACTTTACCCTTCCCATGTTGGAAAATGCTAGGTAGATTGGGTGGTTTAATTAGGTAAAAGGGGAAAGACGAACATAATTGTAAGGATAAAGATTAATCCTAAACTAATTAAACTTAATTAAGAAAAAAGGAAGGTGAATTAAAATAAGAATAATAAATTAAATTGAGAGAAATGTAGAGAATCTCCTTGTGGCATCAACCAACATAAGAATATCCATCTAAGAGATAACCTGAGTTAAATTAGGGAGTAGATTGGGGATAAAATCTTGACTCATTAATTGACTTCAAGTAATAAACACAATTTAAGGAATAAAAGGGGGGGGGGGGAATAAAGAGACAACTAGGAGAAGAAATAGGAATCTTGTGAGGTGAGGAAAATATTAGTTATAAATAAAAAGTTAAGTAAATAATTTTGGGTGACCCTTGATGAGAGAGTGACACATGGGTAGGTGAATAATCAAGCTATTTAAATTAAAATATATATATAATTATGCATGACATGCCAAGTGTCATCTATGAGGACTCTTATAAAAGAGGGGACAAGCCATGGTAGAGGGGAATTTTGGGAACCCTATTGTTGGATGGATGATATGATGTCAGAGCAATGATTACGAAGCTATAGTTTGTTTGGTGAGGTAGAGGATTTTTAGAGAGGGGACTCTTGAGCCAAGGTGTGCTCTCCTCTGCCAGCCAGAGCTTTCCTTCATTGTACAACCCCATTGCAGCTCGGGGGTCCGCGGGGAAGAAGAGTACCCAAGGAGTAGGCTGGGAGGTTAACCGGTGGGTCTTCGCATTCGGATCAAGTGCGTCATCATTCACTCGCAGAAGTGACCGGCAACAAGGGAATACCAGTAACAATAGAGCAAGCGAAGTCTCGCCTTCTGGTGAACGATACATATGTATTTCATTACTAATTGATCTTAGTTAAAAGTATGTAAATGTTATGTTATGTTTCCTAAAATGAGTGTCAACAATGTGGGTGTTGAATAAATTTTCAATCTCAATGCGTTTCTTTTCTGGTCGTATATGTTGTTTAAAAAAAAAAAATTGTATATAGTCATAATCAGGTCCTTACACTCCATCTTTAGCACGTATGCATGATGTGTTTCATGTGTAGTTCTTCGGGAAATACATCCTTAAATTCAGCAAGGAATGGGTGTTTATCAAAATCTTCAGAGTCACTCTTTTCGTTTAGAGTTACCACTGAGAACAATTGACATCCCTTTCACCTAAATTTCATTAGTTGCATGGAGGAGATGAACCTCAGGGACACCCCTCAGTTCTTTCCCCTTAATGATTTTCTTTGGCCGTCATCGTCGGTGAAATGTAGAATCTTTTCCTTGCAATCTAGGAGTGTCTCATGCCGCTCCAACCAATCCATTCCTATAACTACGTCATAACCTCCTAGAATTGTCGAGTACAAGGATACCTTGGTCTTACATACCCCCAGGTCCACCTCACAATCCTTTACCATTTTTCCTACATTTCTTTTCATACCACATGCCATTTCTACATGTCTAAATTCATACTGGACTGAAAAATGTGATGAGACATTCCAACGGTTAAAGGTGTTATTAACGACAACACCAATTCTGAAGGTGCCGGATATGGAGCAAGAATTTTTGGTTTGCACTGATGCCTCCAAAGAAGGACTGGGTTGTGTGTTGATGCAAGAGGGAAGAGTAATAGCCTATGCATCAAGGAAACTCATAACACACGAAGAAAACTACGCAACCCATGATCTATAAATGGCAGCAATTGTTTATGCACTAAAGATTTGGAGACACTACCTTCTAGGAAGGAAGTTTGATCTTAGGACTGACCATTGTGGGCTACAACACATATTCACTCAAGATCACTTAAACGCAAGGCAAAGACGATGGTATGAACTAATTAGTGAATATGATTTTGATATTACTTACATCAAAGGAACGATAAATAGGGTGGCTGATGCCTTAAGTAGGAGGCCGCAGATATTTTCAGTGATTCCCTTAAAGACAAATTTGAGGGAGAAGCTGCTTGAATTACAAATTAAAGACACCTGGTATCAGGAGGTTAGCAAAAGTTTGAGGGAGAATGAAAGGAGGGTCCCAAAATATGAAGAATATTCCTTTGATAATGATGGGCTTCTACGATTTCGGGGAAGGATATATGTACCACCGAATGAAGATATACCCAATTAATCTTAAATGAAGCACATCGTGTTGTATTCATGGCACACCCTGGTGTCAAGAAGATGAGTGCAGATCTGAAACCACTCTTCTTTTGGAAAGGGAGAAAAATTCTCTCCACGGTTTGTGGGACCTTTTGAAATATTAGAAAGGAAAGGGCCAGTGGCTTATAGGCTTTCCTTACCTCCATCTTTAGCACGTATGCCTGATGTGTTTCATGTTTCTATTTTACGTCATTATATTTCAGATCCTTCGCATATTATTGACTTTGGTCATTTGCAGGTCTCGGACGAGGGAGCAGTGATGACCGAACTAGTTTGCATACTGGACCAGAGAAATTTGTAGCTTAGACGACGGTTAGTGGACCAGGTCAAGGTCCAGTGGGAGAATTACAGTCCCAGTTCAGCTACTTGGGAGGACGCCGAGGAGATGCGTCACCGTTTTCCTTACATATTCCAGGGACTTCGAGACGAAGTCTATTATTAAGAGGGGGTGTATGTAGTGTCCGCTCTAGTTGACTGACAGTGATATGACGCAAACACTTAATTAGCCATAAGGCCCACACTTTATTCTTTGAGGACCTCAGGTTGAGGATCCGGACACATGACACTATTATTAGCGATTGAGATATTCATGGTTGTAATGTTTATGAATGCTTTCCATTGATATTATGATAGCATGAATGGTTATGTATCTTATCTATCAGTATTCTGATGATTG
>APFE030367363.1:0-15681 GCA_000404065.3 Pinus taeda
TTTGACATGGAGAGAAGAGGTATAAGGCTTGACAAGGAGGATAATATGACTGTTGATGGAGCCATATTAACTGCAGATAGTCATGGTGACAAATTTCAGTGTAACACATGCGTAACTACCTTATACTGTAACGTGGTGACGGATTTAACAATATTGGAAAACCCTTCCCTGAATCTTCGACGATAACTTGCTATCCCCACGAAGCTATGATCCTCATGATCATTTTCAACACCGACCTATCCATGATGGCCTTCACCTTTCTCGGTCAACTGAAATCGATTCTCTTGAAATGATGTGCCATGAGGTAATGATATCCTTTTAAAAGAAAGTTCATTTTGACAAATTTTCGTTCAACTTATTTTCCCTTAAGCATGCCAAAACAACCTCTTATTGATCTTCATGCTCTTTTCATTCTTGGAATACATGAGAATATTGTCCAGAAAGACTCCACAAAGTGATCTAGATACTTCCAAAACATGTCATTCAAGAGGCTCATGAACATTGCTGGTGCATTGGTAAAATAAAATGACACTACTACAAACTCATAATTCCCAAACCAAGTTTGAAAGGCAGTTTTTGGGATGTCACATTCCTTAGTATTTAGATTCGAGATCAATTTTTGAGGAAACCATTGCTCCCCTCATTCAATCGAATCATATATTTTTAGTATCATGTACCTATTATTTATCATAGCTCAATTTATGTCCCTATAATATATGCATAATTTTAAGGATCCATATTTCTTCTTGAAAAAAATCACTAGCACACCCCAGGGTGAAATATTAGGTCTAATAAGTCCCAAATCTAACAATGATTTTAACTACATCTAGACTCACAAATTTTTAGAGCCATCATCCTATAGGTTGTCTTGAATATTAGATTCACATCGATTTTTAGGTCAATTTTGAAATCTATCTCCCTCTCAAGGGGTAATCTTGGAAACTCTTTGGGAAAAATATCCTCAAAATCTAACAAAATTGGGTGTTGATCTAGGGAGGATTCCTTCTTGTCACTTACGACCTCAACCACATATAATTTATGCCTTTCTTGAGGCAAAATTTTACCATCATCGTTGAGATGAATCACAAGGACCCATACCACTTTTAGGGACTCATTTTTGGGTCCTCAAACTATAAAAAACTTCCATAATTTGATAAACATAAATAATAAATATAATAATAATAAAACAACATATTTAACATCTCAAGATATATTTGTCACAACATATTAAAAGTGTGTAAAAAAAAATTGACTTAGGATAATTTACATAACTCAAACAATAACAAGAAGAATACTTGGTTATAGTGGCTTAGTTGTGGTACTCTAGCTTGGCCCACTTGATTGAATATGCCACCCTACCAACTAGGAAATTCTATCTGACTTTCTAGCCTAGGGAACCTCTAAAGGTTCCCTAGCTCTTCGATCTCAAGTCCAAACCATAAATGTAGTGTGTCTGAGACCCTCATGCCAACACCCCTCTGGTGTCCAACACCAAAATCCACCTCTCAGTGACAACCAAAGCCCTAAACTCCCAAGTGCCAAATCCAAAATAAACCAAAAGTGACAAAACCAAATCAACCCCCAAATCCTCCCTAATGTCCCCAAAAGTTTCCCTGTAATAATTCTTCCTCTCCCTTCTATTTTCTCGCACTTATCTCTCCCTTCGAGCTAATGTCACCAACCTCCCACATTGGACCTTGCCATCCTCCACCGATTCCCTTATCCAAAATTAATTCAAAGAAGTCAAACTTGTAAGGTCATAAAGAATGATAAATAAATAAAATACAAATTCTATAATAATAAATAATAATATTAATAAAATAACAATATTTAATTTTAAAATAAATTCGTGAGTATCCTAATTAATTAAATATTAAATTAATCATACTAATCATGAATCAATTATTATTCAGAATTAAGAGTTAATAAATTAATAAACCACTAATGAAACTTAATACTAACCTTAAGATACTCTTATAACCCCATAACACTCTTTATCACTCCTCGAGAATCTCAGTTCTAATTGACCGCCAATGGTAGTAACAGGAAACCATGCATATTACTGTATTACCGTAGGATGTAGTGAATAATCAATAACAAGTAATTTATTCAACTCTTTATATGTATAAAAACAACCAAAAACATTTAAATTTTATTTGAAAGAGTAGAATACGTAGATTTTCAAAAACTTTAACAATTAAGTCGTTAGGTGAAAGTTAGCCCTTGTTCATAGTTAAAGTAAGATCTCTTTGCACAAAATGGACCATCGAACCCCTACAAATACAATTAAAATGCAAGAATGTTCATTGCCATATTCATCATCTAAGTTGATAATAATGTTGTTTATTTTTTTAGAACACCCCTATTACCTAAGAAATTACAATTCTCATTCACAACAATAAGAAATTAAGTATGTTATACAAGGTAGAGGTATCTAGAAGGGTATGCATTTTTTGTTGTTGTTTAGAGATTCAAATAAACATCTATATCTAAGAATTGCAACTTCAGTTTATTAAATATTTAATATTGCAAAAACGATTATTTTGTTAGAAACATTCCATGTATGTATTAACAATTTTATATTTATATATATATATATATATTTTATATATATATATATATAAAGATGAGTAAGATTTTGCATTAAATATGTACCTGATCACAACAAATACACGGGTGAATTTACATTATAGGAATTATCCTAATGTGCCATAGAGCTAAAGACATATGATAAATTACTAGACTGCATACTGTATAAAATTTCAGAGCATTCCTAAAGCTATATACTCGACAAAAGTTTCCTAGTAAGAGGAAAAATTTTAATGGCAACATACTTCAAAAAAACTAGTGGTCTTCCCCAAATGCTGGCCGATTGAGGGACAAAGACTGCTCTTCATATCGTCTTGTTTTATCATCATTAGCGTTGAGCCAAGCCTTCAACATATTGATTTGGTATAAGAGGTCCATTAGTTGACTGCATAATTCCTTCATCTTGTCATCTTTCCTCCCCATTTTTTCTTTTAGGGATTGGTTTTCCTCCATTACCTGAAATGTGGACAACCCATAATATTTTAATTTTAGATTCAAGAAAAGAAAATCTAATGGTAGCACATCCACTTTCTGCTTCAGCTGAGTGACTAAGTCTACACAACCATATTTCATTCTCCTCACATATTTACTATTCTGTGCACTTATTGTGGGACCCCACCACATATTGGTTCCACCACATTTTTTGATGTCCATTAACCATAGTTATCCCCTGAGAAATTCAAAGCTGGGCCAATGTTTTTGGGTGAGCCATTTATCTGCCAGGAAAAGAGTGCCTTTGATCCATGCCAATAGAAGGGACTGAGGGCTGGATCCAACCTACAAAACACTAAATTCTACGATTAAATCCCACACAAGGAACGAAACAATCATACCGAAAAGACTATCCAATAAACCATATAGTTTTCTTACCTAATAATTCCACAAATAATGTCATGGTTTCCATGGATGCTAGTAGTTCCACATAGAAGTCACCTGTCACAATCATACTGCCACCTTACGATTCTTTCACATTGCAACAATCTTGATAAGAGGACATCCCAAATGATGATTCTAATGCTAACTAGGAAAAATAAGCATCCTCAGGACTGGGTGAGTAGTCTAGTATATCCACGATAAACTTGTGAGCTGATTTGTCATACCAGCATCAAAATTCAAGCTTGAGATCTTACCTAAGCCAAGATTGTGACTTTCACTCTTGAGCGCTACTTCCACTACCTAGCTTGGAGGCCATGGTATAGTCCAAAGTCAACAACTAGTACTCTTAGAAATAAATTTGACAAGGATGAACCTTTGTAGTAGTGAGAGGTCTAGCTCATCATTTTATGGTGTTTGTGTTGTATCACACATGCAAGAAAATTAAATATTGCATGACCTTTCATAAACGCTTTCATACGAAAATCCATAATGCTTCTAAGTAATTGAGATGTGCCAGATGATTAGCCTCAGTATTGCAGCAAGGATGATGCAAATCCTAGGGCTACCAACTTTACTTTATCAACTTGGGGTTTCGTACAAACTTGGAGGTGATAGTGTTATATGCACAACAGATGCAACATTCTACTCATGTCACTTCTCAACTAGGGAGATAGACCACTGCGGTTTAAAACCAATCTTCTATTGACCAGAAGGAGTTTGACTACTGACGGTGAATGTAAAGCTAGTTCTAATATAGGAAAGTAAATGCTTGTCTATTTAGGAAATGAAAGTTACTGAATGGAAAATGCCATGAACCATCTAGCTAGGAAATGACACAAATCACTTGCAGAAAATAACTACGATAACCTTGCATTTTATCATCTAGCAATTTGGAATAATTGGACACGGGAAGTTTTTCTATCATCTTATGATTCATATATGCATGCACTAACTATCTCATATTGCATTTGCAGAAAATGAGTCTTTTAATTTCTAAATTTAGAAGTGTAAATGCTATGTTATGCTATATGATCTTGTAGGGGGGAAAGGCATGGGAGAGTTGGTCTTAAGTGGAACTTATAGGCATGGAATCTAAGATGAGGGCCTAACCTATACTCAAACTAGAATTTCTGATCAAAATAGGGTGAAACAGGCTGCTACAAGAGATCCTGTAGCTGCTACAAGATGTCCTGATTTCCTATAAGAAATTAGCTAGAAGATTTAGGAGGGAAAGAATAGTGGAATAAGGTACTAAAGAGATGTATGACAGTGAGAGAAGGTGTAAGTAAGGTGCGCATTACCCAAGTCTAAGCCCAACACTCCAAGGAGGTTAAATTTGCCCAAGGTGGTTGTTCATGGTGGCTGCAAAACAATGATTCGAACTATGGGCTAGTATGCCTTGGCAGAAGGTGGAGAAGACTTAGGTGAAGCTAGTTGGATGAGTTCCTCCTTGCATATCAACAATCCCTGCAACAAAACTTGTTTTTCTCTCCATCTATGCATCACTATATACCAACATGGAAAAGATGAGTTGAATTTTGAGAAAGCTAATCTATCTATTGCTAATGGCTAGGTCTATAGAAGGTAATGCCTTCTAAGCTATGGAAAATGTAAGAAACAAAATAACAATTTCACGTGCTTCCAGGAAATTATAAACAATGATCTATTTAAGCATGGAACCTAATCTATGTAATGACCAAAAGACAAACTCTATTTTTGGGGTTGTTAGAGTGGGGCCCTCTAATCATGATCCCACAAGGGAGATGAGGAAGAGGCCAATGTCACAAGATTTTCTAAAGTACTTTCCTTCACTACTCTACCACTAATCTACTTCTTCAAACTAATGGGAACAAGATTAAGCAATCACTCAAATACTTGTTAAGTTAAACAAAACATAAATAATCTCAGCAGCTAGCTATCATATTAATCTAAGAATACATATACAAAAATAGGAACTTCTGCTGCTAGGGTTGGGCCCTAACGCAAGAGCTTCAACCCTCTAAGTCAACTCAGTGCTGGCTCAAGGTCAAATTTCTAATTATCATCAAATGTCAAATACAACATAGCAAATAACAATCACAATGTTTCAACTTAAATTGCCTTTAGGATACATAAAAAAATTGAATCCTAATGAGTCCCTTGGATCTCTTATTTATAAAAACTGAAGCTACCAAAATATTCCTAAAAAATAGGGAGACTTGGATCCCTAACTCAAGAATAACTTATCTTTGAATGTCACTGGCTTGGCTACTAATGAACCCGACTTGCTTGGCTGCTAGTAAATCCGAGCTAATGCGATATGGTGGAGGAATCTTCAAATGATTTGAGGAGTAAAGGAGGGAGACCAATCTCCTAAAACTGCTCCAATTCCTGCATTTAATACATATTAGGTCACATGACATAGAAAATCACCTTTACCCTTCTCACTAAGAAAAATATAACAAAATATGTAAATAAAATGTGAGAAATGTTAATTTTAATAAGCTGGAGAGTGGCATTATGACCCATATAGTTTACCTATTGATGAGCCTCATCGTCACCCCCCTACTGAAGGTGTTTCTCATCCTCTAAGAAACTTATTCTATATCCATATCCTTCATAGCTCTGGTGACCTATCTGACATCCCAGGCCTCTGTTGATGGAGTTTCCTCTTGAGGATAAAATCCTGCACTTTTCTCTATCTCTTCCCATTGATTTCTTTCCTCTTATTCCTTCCTACCTTCTAACGGACCCAACAACAAGGGTGGGATGAGTTCCAAACCAAACCAATTGATCTTTAGTCTCTGCAAGGCATTCTTATACAAGGGGGTCCTTTGCAATGCATTTCTCAACCTCTCAGGGGAATGGTACTCTATGATCCTTAGATAGTGTGGCAGGTTGCTCCATCTCCTCTGGCATGCTTTCTAGCTTTCACTCCCCAACAATCTCAAAGTGCTCTCAAAATGGGATATGGCCTATTCTTGTGTAGCCAGGTATCTTGGTGCAAGTTGGGCATCATTGGAAATGATGTTGTGGTTACTAATGAAAGCTATGGAATTTATCTGTTCTTCTCTGATGTAGAGGGGATCTTTTTCCTCTTTTTCTACTATTCTCTTTACTTCCTCATCCCTGTCCTTCTCATGATCTATCCATGATGCAAGGGCCATCAGCTGTAAGTCCCCCAACTTTCCATTGGGATCCCACACATTCAAATTTGTCAAGGAAAAGTTGTGTTGGTAAAATTCAAATATTTTGGCTTTGTCTTCCAGGGTGCATGGTCCCCTGTTGTGCTAATGTCTTCATTTGAGATTGCAGCCATTGATCCTTGAGGTATAGTGCATATGATTTGGATGGCATCTTGCACTAAATTGCCTCCATGGAAGGACTTGCCATGGTGTCCAATTGGCTCTCCTTTTCTTGCAACCGCCTCCTCAGCCATGTGTTTTCTGCCCATAATTAATATCCCATGATGTTTTCTCTGTCTCTCAACTCACTCAACTCCCTGCCCATCTCTAGGAATTTTTCTTCCATATGGCCCACATCTTCTACTTTCTTGGACTTAGCAATTTTCATCCAGTGATGTATCCTTCCTATTTCTTTCTCAAGCTCAAAGAAGAGAGGGATTGCAAATTTCTATGGTATTACTCTGCCTCCCTCAATGAACTTGTAGTAAGTACTCAGATTTGGCTATGGGCTAGGCTCCTGCATCTCTGGAAATTCTCCCTTAGATGTTTTTGGAGAAACTGCCTCCTCTTTTACCTGTGGTGTTGCTTCCTTGCCTTACCTTTACCCTTGTTGTCCTTCTTGTGGTTTTTTATGTGTTTCATGTAGCACTGACAATGTTTCCTATAACACTGTCTGAGGATCCTGTAGCCGAATTTTTCATTTCTGTTTGAGAGGGTCATAAGTGCCTTGGTTTTCTTTGCTAATGTTAACCTGGTGACAGACCTCCTAACATAAGTGATGGGAGCCTATGGGGTAGCTTGTTGTGATGTCGCTTCCTCAACTTTTATTCCCAAGGAAACTAGTTCTTCTTGCTTGCTTGGTGACTCTTCAATTTTGATGGAAGTTCTTGTAGGTTTTTGTGGCTTCCCCTGCTTGATCATGATCCTTCTTCTTGTTTTAAAATAGAGGGGAGTCTTCCTATTTCTTTTTCCCTTGGACTTGATGGGTGTGCTTAAGGAAACTAAGGCAATAACTGCCTCCTTTTCAGTGTGCTCAGGAGACAATATTGGAGATTTATCCCCTTCTCTGGTATGTTCCTCAAGGCTGGTTTCTACCTTTTGCTCCTCCTCTTCTTCTTTCTCTTCCTTTTCTTCTTCCTCTTCTCTTATTTCCTCTTCATCACTAGAGGTTGGGGTCCCACCATATTCAAGGGCTTGGATTTCAAGGATAGCCTCTTTGTCCATGTCTCTAAATGTGGACCAGAGAATAGGAATTCTCAATTGGCTTAAAGCATCCTCCAGTATCAATTTAATGAGTCCATGATGTGCCAATTTCTGGTGTTTCCCTTCTTGCACCTTCTAGCCCATGTTTATCATTGATTGCAAAAGAAAATAAGGCATATTGATCCTTTGGTTTATGGGTAAATCCTCTCCAAATCTCAACTCATGGAGGAGTCTGAATTGGTAGCCATAGACTACACTGAGCCTCCTTCACAAGAAATGTATTTGAGGATGTGGTAGCTCACCTCATCCCAAGGATAGGGAAGGTTACCTCTTGACCCCATTTTTGTCCTCAATTGGCTCTTCATCATCTAGGAAGAAGTTTTTCTTAGCAAAGGTGTTGCTAGCCTTTTCCTCCGTTCTCCATTTCACCCCTTTAGGAGATGTGGTTACTATGTTGATCACCTTAGTATTGATTGTAATTGAAACCCTCTCACCACAATAGTAGTACTTATTCTTGCCTGATAGTTGAGTGCCATGGAAAACTCATGGGCTATATCATCATTGTACCCCTGAGAAACTCAAAGAATCCCAATCAGTGACGCCTCCTAAAGATATCTACCACAGGGGGATGTAGGTGAATCCTAGATGTATCTATGGGTTCTCCTCTATTGAATCCCCCTCCCATTTCTCTTCTCTAGTTAGCTAAATGTAGGAAGTCTTATAAGATATATTCAGTATGATTTCAGCGTGGCTAAGAGTTTAAAGTATTTTTGGGGGATGGCTGCAATTTATACCTTGTTCTATATCACACAATTCTCTTAAATTCCCATAATTTATGTCTAAATCTCAAGCCCACTGTAATTTCTAGGAGAAAATATAGCCTTTTCTTCTTTCCTTTTTTTTAGTTATCAAACTATGAACATAGGAGATATGGGCCACTTACTTTTCGTTGTGATGCTTAGGATGATGAGAATTGCTGAACAATTTGACCCTAGGCACCCCCTTGCAGACTTCTTTTGAAATTTCGATGCTTCTTGTAGCTTTCTAAGTTTCCTGTAGGGAGGCCAAAACATATTTTTCTTCTCTAGTGGTTTTCCAAGGTGGTCTCAGTCTCTCTTATCTCAAAATGAATAATTGGTGCATGAAAGTTTGGAATTTATGCTATTTATGATCGATTTCTAGAGCACTGTGTTGGCTGGAATTGGTACAGGACTTCCTCATTGGGACCATTGGCCCACCATTGGTGATCATGCACTCTCCCTCGTAATCATCACCCACTCTCGCATAATTGAATCAACCACCTTTTTTACTGACACTCCAACATGGCATGCTAACTGATACTTCACTTTTTGATCTCAAGATGAGGGTGGCCAAGTTAACTGGCCACCTCCAGCTTATAAAAAAAAAACATTTTCAACATTCATACATTTTTATCATATCGTTACTTGGGGAAGAGTTGGATGAGGTGCCATACCTATGCCTACTTTGTTGATCGATGCATGCTGGAGGATGGCTTGCTATGCTGCTTGCTCAAGTAAGTGTTCCTCTTTGGTCATTTTTTTATATTTCCTCCTGCTTATGTAGTTGTTTTCTTGTTGTTTCATGTGTGCAAGTGCTTGGTATATCGTTCTTGTTGTTGTTGTTGTGGAGATCTGGTGAGGAGAAATAAGGTCTTAAGAGATGTTGGAGCTCCTTTTTTATTTTGTTGTGAAGGATAATGTAGGCTTAGGCTAGTTGCAGTGATGACACATGCTCCTACAAGAGATCCTATAGATGCTATAGGAAACCTTGTAGCTACCTTTTCTTCATTTTTTATTGACTTTTTCTAGAGGGAGGTTGGATAATGGTGTAGGGGTTGATGATCGTGATGAACACTCAAATGGAATGATGGATGGTTCAGGCCAGTGAGGAAATGTCCTCTAGACCCCCTTTTTTTCATTTTTTCACATTTTCTTGTGTTTTTTTTATGGACACAGAGGTAGGTATGGATATGACTTGATGTTGGGTGAGAGATGGTGAGGTGTAGGGTCCCAAATTAACCTAGAATAGGTCTACATAGTTGTTTTCCTATTGGGATCCCTTTCTTGTAGCATTTTAGGACATCATGTACTGCTACAGGATCTTCCTATAACAGTTACCGAACATCTTGTAGCAAGCTAGAAAATGCTCAAAAATTGATTTTTGATGCCTGGAAGTGGAAATGAGTGATGGGGACTTGGTAGTCATGAGTGAGATGAAGTGGAAGGAGGAGGAAGTGAGGTGATACTTGGATTCCAGTCCTTGTAACTCTGAGTCCTTTATTGCCTTCAAAAACCTGCAAAATCACATAATTTATTAGTGGGCAGGTTTGAGGTCCTTGCCATGGTATTTTTGGTTTTTTTCTTCTATTTTTCTTTTTTTTGAAAGATACACAGGTTGCCCCAAAGGAGGTTTTTAGCCTGTCTTCCTGCCCTAGGCACCTCAAAGTAGGTTTTTACCCAAGGATCTTTTTATTTTCCTTTTTTCACTCCTGGGCTGCCTCGAGGAAGTTTTAAACCCAAAAGTTGGCCTCAAATGCCTCATAGAGGTTTTCACCTAGGTCCCTTATTGTTTTTTTCTTTTCTTTAAAAAAAAATAAAAGCGTCTTCAAGAATTGGGTGATTTGGAAGCTAATACACTTCCAATCACATTTACTTCCTTACTGATGGTACTGATAAACTCTTCCCTTGACAGAGGTATTTTATAGGCTTTCAATATGTATCCATTTACAAGCAAGGGGATACCTTCCTCATCAATGGTGTTGATTTGAACAACCCCATTGTCATGGCACTTCTGTATAAGTTATGGGCTCAACCACCTAGTCATCAATTTTCATTTGAAGTCCTTGAATCTGGAGTCATATAGCAAAGCCCAATCCCCTTCTTGGAAAAACATTTTCCTTGATGTTATTTTCATGCCAAACCTTACTTTGTACTTGAATAACTTCAATGTGTAGGAGGGTCTGCATCCTGAATTCATCCAGACCATTGAGTTGAAGTAGCCTCACCTTTTGTGCCTTTGTAACATACAAATCTAATTGTGCTGCCATTCTCAAAGTATTGTATTTAAACTCAATGGAGAGCAGAGCCTTCTTTCCATAGACCAAGTCATAAGGGGTGAAGCTAGTGGTTGTCTTCGAGGTTGTATTATAGGCCTAAGTGGCGTCCACAAGTCTGTCAGCCCAATATTTTATGTTGCTTCTCACAACCTTGGTGAGGATGACTTCTATTGCTCTGTTAGTGATCTCTACTTGTCCATTGGCATGAGGATGATAGGAAGTTGACTTCCTCTATTTGATCGTATGTTGCCTCAACAAAATATCAATTAAGTGTGATGTGAATTGAGCTTCCTAATCAGTGACCTGTTCTCTAGGATACCCAAACTTATAGAATAAATTCTCCCTTAAGAACTCAATCAATTTTTCTTCTGTTGCTACCTTGATAGCCTTGGTCTCAACCCACTTTTCCAATTAATCAGTGCATACAATTATGTACTTTTTCTACCATGATGGTGGATCAATGAGCCTAATGAAATCCATGCCCCACTTGTCAAATGGCTCTAGAGCCACCTAAGGCTGCAAGGGAATTTCATCCTTGGGATTAGTTTTCCCCATTCTCTGGCACTGATCACATTGACTGGTGTATCTTCTTGGATCTTGGTGGAGAGTGGGCTAGTAGTAGCCAGTTTGCAGTACCTTGAAGGTTGTCCTCTTGGTTGCAAAGTGGCCTCTGCAAGGCCCATCATGATAGCCTAGAAGGATGTCAAAGAATTCCTCTTCCCTGACATATCTCCTCAAAATTTGATCTAGGCATAGCTTGAAGAGATTGCCCCCAATCCAAGTGAATGGGGCACTTTTCCTTACATTTATGCTCTTTTCCTTGGATGAAATATTTGAAGGGAATTGTGCAGCAACTAGGTAGTTGTCTATGTTAGCAAACCATGGAGAGAGAATTGAAATAGAAAATAAATGATCATCGAGCAGTTGATCATCAACCATCCCTTCCTCTCCTGCATACAAAGCACGTCTAGACAAAAAATCTGCAACTACATTTTCCCTACCTAGCTTATCAATGATAGTTAAATCAAATTGTTGTAATAAAAGAAACCATCTAATAATTTTGGCATTCACATCAGGCTTGTTCATCAAATATTTGATAGCAGCATGGTAAATATACACAAAGGTCTGATAACTAGTGATCTAGGTCTAAAATTTTTCAAGGAATGGACAACAACTAGGAGCTCCTTTTTAGTCACAGTGTAGTTTAATTCAGCCTTAGACAATTTTTTAGTAATGAAGTAAATGGCATAAGGTAATTTGTCATCTATATGGCCTAGAGCTACTCCTATAAAGGTTTTTCATAAGCATTAACATGGATGTGGAAAGGAAGAACCCAATTTGGGCCTCGAAGTATGGGTGCAGTAGTCAACTTGTCCTTCAAGATTTGTAGGGCCTCTTGGCAACTTTCTAACCAGCAAAATCCAGAGTCCTTGGCCAACAGTCCAAACAATAGTGAGGTTACTTTGCTAAAGTATTTTATAAACCTCCTATAGTATGTTGCTAAGCCCAAGAAAATCCTGACATCCCTCTACTTTTGAGTAGGGACCCTTTTCATGATAACAATTTTATTGGGGTCCACTTGTAGTCTTTCCTAGGGTATTGAGTGACCTAGAATAGTCCCTGCATTCATAAAGAACTCACACTTATTAGGACTAAGGGATAGCTTCATTTCAATGCACTTATTTAATACTTTCCCCAAGTTAGAGAGAGCCTCCAGGATATCACACACATAGGGAGTGAAATCATCCATATAGATTTCTACAGAGTCATGGACTAGCTCAGGAAAGATGCTCAGAACCGCCCTTTGAAAAGTGGCAGGGGCATTACATAATCCAAGAGGAAGGTCCCTATAAGAAAAGGCACCCCAAGGATAAGTGAATGTGTTTTTATCTTGGTCCTCTGGGCTGATCTAGATCTAATTGTAACCATTGAATCCATCCAAGAAAGAGAATAACTTCTTCCCTGCAAGACCATCCAAGACTTGATCAATGAAAGGTAGAGGGAAATGATATCTTTTAGTGTCTTTGTTTAACTCTCTGTAATCCACACAAATTCTCCATTTTCCATTATTCTTTAGGACCAGATCTAGAGGAGACACCCACTCACTATCTGAGATGGGGTAAATGAACCCTGCATCCAACAACTTTTGCGGTTCTTTTTTGACTATGTCTTTAAGGACTGGGTTCATTCTCCTCTGACATTGGCGCACTGGTTTGCATTCTTCCTTCATGTATATGTGGTGAGTTCACACCGAATGGTGCACTCCCTTCATTTCCTTATAGCTCCAAGAAAAAGCATCCAAATGCGCTCTCAACATGTTGTAGAACTTCTCTTCCTGATGGGCTGAGAGTGAGGGGTTGATTTTCAATGTTTTAGATGGACAAAATTATACCATTTTGATATGAGAAGGACTTTAGTCAACTAGGCACAAGTCATTACAAGGTTTACCTTCAAATTTCTTCACTAGCTCGTCAAGAGGCATGGTGTTGGGGGGCTGGTCCTGGAGGATTTGATCAATTAGGTCACCTTCATCAGGTTTCCCCCCTCCTATAATAGTATCTAGCGTACAAATTGGGTAGGATGTGGTATGGTACACTTCATCTTCCTCTTCCTCTTCCAACCATAAGGGTAATTCATGCTCTAAGGATGGTTGAGCAGGAGGATACAAGACCAACCTTTTAGACAAATGCCCATTCTTAATGGTGATATTCCTAGCCCTGCAACTTATGTAAGCATCAGCAAGGGCTAGCCATGGACTTCCAAGGATGAGAGGATAACCATTGAATTTGGTCTTGGGCTGGAGAACTAAGAAGTCAGCAGGGTACTCCAAGGAATCAATAGAAGCCATCACATCGTCAACAACTCCCTTAAGAGCTATTGTGGATTCGCCTGCAACATGCAATACTGTTGTGGTATTCCTCAATAATCCTTGGAGATTCAGTTTGAGCATGGTATCCTTAGTCATCACATTGATGGCAGCCCCAAGATCAATCGAGGTGTGGGGGACAATGATGCCATCAATGTACACATCTACCACAGGAATCCTAAGGTCTAGATATTTTGGGAAAATCACTCT
Source organism: Pinus taeda (assembly GCA_000404065.3). NCBI lineage: Eukaryota > Viridiplantae > Streptophyta > Pinopsida > Pinales > Pinaceae > Pinus > Pinus taeda. The sequence goes on from APFE030367363.1 coordinate 13,985, forward strand.
CGCCAGCATCAAGTCAGACAACTGTCCAATGAAATTAATGGTAGGGATGTCTTTCTTTCTCCTCCCACGATGTTTGAAGAATTTCTCCTTTATTATCTTGTTGTAGAAGGGGACATCCTTGATGGCTTGGAGGAGTGGGATTTTAATACACAAGTTTTTCAATTCTCCCATAAGTTCAATCTCTTATGTGGTGTGCTGACTATAATGGATCAATATTTCAGGAAAAGGAGGTTGATTCGCTTTAGGAATGCTATCTTCCTTTTCCTCTTCAAGTTCCTTAGGTGGACATGGAGGTTGGTTATCTAGAAGCACTCTTCCAGACCCGAGGTTGATTTCTTGAATTTCCACAGCATATGGAAGGTAGGATGCCTCTCCACGATAGACTTGTTGTGCATGCTTGTTGTTCGGGTTCGGATTTTGTTGAGCAAGCATATTAGGTTGCTTAGGTGGAGCAAGATGAAGGAGTTGTGGCTGAGATGGAGGTGGAGGAAGTAAGGATGAAGATTGGTTGAATGGGGTCCTCCACCCCTGTGATGGGGGATTCCACTGAGTTTGTGGGAGAGCATATGGCTAAAATGATTGATTGGCAGGTTGGGAATGGTATTGAGGTACATAAGACTAGGAAGAAGGTGTGGACCATGAAGGATGAATAGGAGGACACCAAGGGGGAATGGAGGCATGCTGATTGGGATTGTAATATGAATAGGACACACCTTGCATGGCCTTTTGGTATGGTCAAGGGCCTTAAGGCCTCCTATGGTTGATATAACAGAATTGTTCAGCCACACCTTCAGTTCCTTGATATACAACTTTAAATCCAAGCAGATAAGGGCACATATATGTGGAGTGGTTTTCCTCACAGACCAAACAAACCTCTATAACATTCAATGGACATTCATCTCTCGGGTGCCTTCTGATGCATCTAGGGAAAAAGACAGCTAAGGTTCTCTATGCTTCCTGCTACTTCCTCTTGATCTTCATGGTGTCCATTTGCAAAGAAAGGGTATGCAACATTTCACTCTTAGAGTCCTCCAACATGTTTCCAATTTCACTCTTCATAGATGTGTTGGAGGAGGATGAAATGGCCAAATCTTGACTAGCCCTACCCTTCTCTTTGGTAGCCCTCGAATGATTTTTGAAAACTTTCTTGATATCATCATAAGATAATTGGTAGATGTCCCCTCCAAATAACATGTTTAGGGTTTCTAGGATATCTTCCTTGATTCGTCTAAGGAGGACTAACTTGAGTGATTCAGGATCAAGGGTGCATCTAGCCCTTTTGTAGCTGAGTTAGAACCTTTCCTCATAATCTTCCAAGGATTCATCATGTCCCAAGGTCATTCTGAAGATTTATTCTTTGGTGTCATTGGACCTACATTAGTCCCTATACTTGTCATTGAATTGTTGCATTTGAGCCCAAGTAGTGATGTTGTCCCTAGGTAAACCCATGAACCAGGCCAAGGCTGCATCCTTAAGGGTGAAAGGGAATAACTTCAACTTTTTCTCATTAGAGGTATAATCATAAGTTCTCCAGATGACAGAAAACTCAAACAAGAAGGTATGAGGGTCTTATGAGGTTAAGCCATGGAAGTGAGGAAGGGAATAGGGGCTTATGTTTCTTATCCTAGCATCTCCATTAGTCTCTCTAATGAGAAAATCACCTTCATTTATGTTTTCAGCCATGTTCTAAGTGTGTG
>APFE030367368.1:0-22347 GCA_000404065.3 Pinus taeda
GTTGTGCATACCCTTTACAAACAAGTCTTGCCTTGTTTCTAATCACATCTCCATTTTCATTCAGCTTATTTTTGAAAATCCATTTTGTCCCTATGACATTCTTATCTTTTGGTCTAGGAACCAACTCCCAAGTGTTATTCCTTTCAATCTGTTCAAGTTCTTCCTCCATGGCCTTGACCCAACATTCATCTTTGCATGCCTCTCTTATGTTTTGTGGTTCGGTGGAGGAGAGCAATGATAGATAGCTTGAAGCTTCTGAAATGGTTCTCCTTGTTTGTACACCTGCCTCCTGCCCAAAATTTGAGATCCTGGATGATTCTTCTGAACGTATCTGGATGGAGTCTTTTCTTCTATTCTTATTTGTTCTTCTAGTGCCTCATGGGTTTCTTCTTCATCATGAATCTGATTTGACGTTGAAGGATAGTCCTCATCATCTTCGAAAAATTCAGATCTTTCCTACCTAGGGGTATTTCCTTCTTCATCAACCACTACATCAATAATTTCAATAATTTTTCCAAGTCTTTTATTGTAATACTTATATGCTTTGCTGTGGGGAGAGTATCCAAGGAGAATGCCTTCATCTGCTCTAGGTTCAAACTTGCCAAGATTTTCATCAGTCCTTTTAATGTACCATTTGCTTCCAAAAATTTTGAAGTATTTTAGCGTGGGAGTCTTACCATACCAAAGTTCATGGGAGTCTAAGTGCTATTTACCCAGACGTTTGTCTTGTTAAGATTAGTAACTGCAACAAATGCGGCTTCACCCCAGAAGGTTGCGGGAGTTCCAGATTCATCAAGCATAGCACGAGCCATTTGTTGAACCGTTCTGTTCATCCTTTCCACTACTCCATTTTGTTGAGGAGTCCTTGTAGCAGAAAATTCCCTTCTTATTCCATGTTCTTCACAAAAATCGAAAAATTCATCTGAGGTAAACTCCCCTCCTCGATCAGATCTGAGGCATTTGATTCTGCGATCTGATTCGTTTTCAACCAAGGCTTTGAATGATTTGAACTTTTTGAAAGCTTCATCTTTATACTTCATGAGTCCTATCCAACACATCCTTGAAAAGTGTTCAATGAACAATATGAAGTACTCTTCTCCTTGAGGTGACCTCTTCCTAGTTGGACCACATATATCAGTATGGACAAGTTCAAGTGGCCTGCTAGCGGATCCTTCCTTTTCAGGGAAATTAGTTCTGGTTTGTTTACCAAACTGACATGATTTGCATATTGTATTGTCTGGAATTCTAATGTCAGGAAGATCATGAACCGCCTGATATTTGCATGCTTTCCTTATCTGAGAGAAGCTAAGATGCCCTAGTCTTCTGTGCCATAGCCAGTGTTCATCATTCTTTCTTAAATAGCATTTTTGTTGTCCTCCCTTGAGTACGTATAAGTTATTTGGAGTTATTATGCCTCTGATCATTGTTTTTACTGTATCAAGCTCACTCACAATACATCCATTTGATCGAAATATTACCTCAATTCCTTGATCACACATCTGACTGACACTCAATAGATTATGCTTTAAGCCATAAACATACATAACATTTCTAGCCTTCACCTTTTCTTTCAAATGAAGAGAGCCTTTACCTTTTATGAATGTAGGGGTGTCATTTCCAAATGAGACCTTCTTTTATTTTTCTAAGGCACTATATGACTGAAGTTTTTCTTTATCACCTGTCATATGTTTCGAGCATCCACTGTCGATGTATCATTGATTTTCCTGTCCTTCCGCATATAAGGCTATCCAACATCTTTCCAGTTGTGTTTCTTTCTTTTTCCATGTTTCGGAACTCAATGAAGCTTGCTCCTTCTGAGTTGTTTGCCGAAACCTGCTCCTGCATTCAGAATCTTCATGACCGAAGTTGTTATAGATAGAACATTCTATTTCATTTTCAAGAGCAGAGAAGTTATTGTAGGTTCTTTTCATGATTCCTATCATACTCCTTTGCTTTTGAGCTTCCCTAGTCATGATGGTCTTGTAGGCAACACATTGAGCAGCTTTATGACCAAAGTTATGACAAGAAAAACATTGGCCATTGAAGAAATTCCTACGATTATCAAATCTACCAACCATATGATTGTAGTTTCCATCCATTCTTGAGCGAAATTGAGAATGATTTACCTGTGGTCGGTTGAAGCTTATGTTCATCCTTGAAGTAAATTTCCCCCGAACAAATTGTCCCTGATTTACCTGGTGATCTGCATTATGCTTTTTCTATTGATTGTCAACTTGTTCACTTCTCCTTGCTGCATCAAGATAACTTTTGGAGGTGGATGGCTTTTGTGCTTGATTTTGAGCTTGAGATGCTTCTTCGAAATATCCGAGACCTATCTTGATTAGAGGAGAACGTTGCACTTTGATAATCTCATCTAGAGTTTCTGATCCTTTAGCAAATCTGAGATTAAGGGATTTTGTTTACTCAATTTCTTTTCTAAGTCCCACAATTTCACATTCTAACTCTTCATTGTGTTTATCTTTTTTAGCAAGTTGGAATGTTAGAGTATCGATAATCATATTATTTTCCTCTAAACAAACTTTAAGTTTAGAAATTTCTTCATAAAGACCTTCTTCATTTATAGCATCCAAGAAATCATCATCTTAAAAAGCCATCAAAAGTCTATCATCATTACCTTGTTCATCTTCATCACTATTTGACAATCCATCACTGTCTTCATGCATGTAATAGCTCTTCTTATTTACATATTGTTTTCTGTTCCATCTAACAGGTTCCTTACCTTTGTCTAGTTTATCTTTATGATGACATTTTGCAGCATAATGACCGACTCTTCCACAAGCAAAGCATTTTAAAGGAAACTTACCTCTGAATCTTCCAGTTCCCCGTTGAAGGTTCTTGACAAAATTTGATTTTTCCTCTTCTTCTGACATATGTCGTGACTCATAGTAATCTCCTTTTCCTGAAGCCTTGAATGCAGCTTCTCTCTTGTCTGATGGTCCTCCTTTTCTCATTTCATAAGAAGTTAGAATTCCGTGTAGTTGTGACATGGTAAGGATTTATAGATTCTGCTTTTCTTCTATGGAAAAAACTTTTGAATCAAACTTAGGAGACAAAGATCTTAGAACCTTTTCAACCAAAACAACTTCTTTTATTTCTTCACCCAAGTTTTTTATAAAATTTACGATCTCATCTATACGTAGGAAATAGCTAGCCACACTTTCATCATTATGCATTATGAGAATTTCATATTGAATTCTAAGAGTTTGTAATTTTGCTCGTTTTACCTGTTCATCTCCTTCATAGATCAGAACGATCTTGTCCCATATTTCTTTTGCACTTTTGAGCTGCATAACCTTGACGAATTTTGATTGAGATAGACTTCCTAATAGAGCATTCACAGCTTTTGCATTTGTTTCATACTGCTTCTTACCAGCTGCATCTGTAGGAGTTGATGATGGAAATGTGTATCCTGTTTCCACAATATCCCAAACTTCTGTACCAAGAGATTGAAGATAGGTAGTTATTCTCACCTTCCAATAGACGAAGTTGCTCCCATCAAAAATCGGTGGCCTGATAGATGCTTCTTTTTCATAGTTGCTCATGATGATAGATCTTCCTTCAGGCGATCAAGCTTCTTCTGAAGGACCTGCTTTGATACCAATTGTTGGAAATAATACTGAGAGGGGGGTGAATCAGTATTATCAAGACAATTCTTTTCAATTCTTTCACAGATTTGTATACGCTACTTTAGTTAGATAAAACAACATATATACGCAACTTCAGTGAAGGAAAACAACGTATAACTTACAGACTTGTAATTTAAATATTCTTCAGATGTTGATTTTAAATCTGTGTGTCAGAACCATAGAAACAATAACTAGGAATAGGAAAATTAATGCAGACAGTCACACACAAGAACACAAGATATAAGGTGGAAACCCAATGTGGGTGAAAACCACCTGCTGCAATTTGTCTCCTTTCCTTTATATCGACTTAGGCCTTACTCATACCATGGTCCAAAACCATTGAGATCCAATACCAGGGGCCCAATACCTGGGTTTAATACTTTAAATGCAATACCAAGGACCAAAACCATAGGTTCAAAATATGTCGAACTAAATACCATGGACCAACCATAAGTTTTCCCACATGTACGCGCTTTTCTTTGCATAAAAGTGCATGCATACATATACGCGCCTTCTGATCGGTACACCCACGTGTATACGCGACTTTGATACGAGGAACCTGCATATACCTCCTTTTCTTTCATTCTGAGAGCCTTGCGCTGTGATCTACCATTTGAGTGAGTTGCCATCAAGGACAACACCTGTGCCATAGTGCCAAACCTATGCCATAATGCCAACACTTCCTTGGTAGCACAAACCATAATCACTAGTGCCACGCAAATACCTGAAAACCTGTTTCACTGTTGTCCAATGATCCTTTCCTGGTTTTGACATAAACCTGCTCAATACTCCCAGTGCATGTGCAATATCTGGTCTAGTACAGACCATTGCATACATCAGGAAACCAAATGCACTTTCATATGCAACACGAGACATGTCCTCTTCCTCTTCTTATTCCTTGGGACACTGTTCGGAAGATAACTTTACACCTACAGGAATAGGAACCTTCACCGGTTTACTATCCTGCATATTAAACCCCTGCAATATTGTCTTGACATACTTCCTCTGGTTTAACCAGAGCTTCCTCTTTGCCCGATCTCTTTTAATTTCCATGCCCAAAATATATTTTGTAACACCAAGATATTTCATGTCGAATTTGGAAGAAAATTGGGTCTTCAAATCCTAGATAATGTCTTTGTCATTTCCAACCAGCAACATATCATCCACATACAAGACCAGATAAATAAAATGGTCACCAATTATTTTAAAATACAAACAATGATCTGCTTTGCTTTTGGTGAAGCCAAGTCCCTGTATAAATGTATCAAATTTTTGACACCACATCCTTGGTGATTGTTTTAACCCATACAAAGACTTCATTAACTTGCATACTAGTTCTTTCTTACCCTTCACCGTAAATCGTTCAAGTTGCTTCATGCAGATCTCCTCTTCTAGATCCTTGTGAAGAAATTTTGTCTTCACATCCATCTATTCTGCCTCAAAATCAAAAGAAGCAGGAACAGATAAAAGTAATCTATTATAAGCTACCTTGGCAACAGGAGAAAAAATATTACCAAAATCAATTCCCTATACCTGGGAATAACCTTTTGCTACCAACCGAGCTTTGTATTTCTATACCTTTCCTTCTACATTTGTCTTATTCTTGAACACCCATTTGCTTCCAATGGGTTTCCTTCCAGCCGACAACTCCACCATATCCCATGCCTCATTTTTGTGCAAAGATACCATTTCATCAACCATGGCCTCATTCCAGAGTTTTCCATCCTCTGAGTCTATCACTTCCTTCAGAGTTCCGAGATCATCATCAGTAATAGATAAAGCAAAATTTGAATAGAAAGTAGATGGACTATACCTTTTTGGCTACCTTCTTTCTCGAACTGATCTTCTCACACCCGAAGTTTGTGGTTCTTCATCTTCTGATTCGTCCTCTACAGTAGAGCTTGATTCTTCCTCCTTAAGCTCAAACTCTATCTTCTTAGGTTCCTTTGGTTGGACTTCATGTTTAATAACATCTTTCGCCTCTCTGAACACCACATTTCGGCTGTACACAACCTTCCTTGTTACTGGGTTCCAAAGATTATAACCCTTTAAACCATCCCTATACTCAATAAAGATGCACTTTTCAAATTTACTATCCAACTTGGTTCTTATCTCCTTTGGAACTTGTACATATGCATCACATCCAAATACCCTCAGATGTGAAAGTGAGGGTTTCTTACTAGTCCATACCTCTTGTGGAGTCTTATCCTCCAACGTTGATGAAGGTGATCTGTTAACCAGGTAACATGCTGTCTCCACCATCTCTACCCAGAATTCTTGTCCTAACCCGACACCACTGAGCATGCTTCTTGCCCTTTCCATCAACATCTTGTTCATTATTTCTGCAAATCCATTTTTCTCAGGTGTGTATGAAGTATTATTCTACCATGCTATACCACACTTCTTATAGAATTCCTCAAATTACTAACGACAAAACTCTCCACTATTATCTGTCCTCAACACCTTTATCTTCTTCTCTGTCTAGTTTTCCACCAGAGCCTTAAATTCTTTAAATCTGTCAAAGACTTCAGATTTCTTCTTAAGGAAATATATCCATGTATTCCTTGAGAATTCCTCTATAAATGATAAATAGTACACAGACTTACCCAGTGATGGAACCTTCATGGGTCCAAACACATCACTGTGCATAAGCTCTAATATCTGTTTCGCCCTCTTACCACCAAAGGGGAAACTCACTCGATTCTGCTTCCCATATACACAATTTTCATAGAAATCAAAATCTAGAGAGCTATTACTCATACCTTATACCATACCTTTACCATGAAGTATTCGAAGACCCTTCTCTCCAATATGTCCAAGCCTTTGATGCCACAACATGGTCTTCTCTCCAGAGACCACTAGATTTTCTTCTCCGCTTTCAGGAACCACAGAACTGTTTCACCCATCAACAACAATGCAACCAATGATTCTAGCCTTCCTATCATCCCCTAAGAAGACATCACCACCATCGTATTTCTCATACTCGCAGAACCAGTCTCTATGGGGAGTGAAGTGAAAGGATGCACCTAAGACAATCAACCATGCCTCATGATCTACATGTGTACTTGAAGAAACCAAGTACACATCCCCATTTTCATCTGAGGTAGTTTTGGCCTCTGTAGAAGGAACATCATCAGATCCCTTCCCTTTTCAAGAGCTTTATATTTACAATCCCTTTTGTAGTGCCCTTCCTTTCCGCATTTCCAGCACACCACCTTTACAGGTTTTCTGGCTCTCCATATTTTTCCATCTCATCTCCTCTGTTAGCAAGGATGAGACTATTTCATCAAACTGCAAGGCAGTTTCATTGCTACCTATTGCAATAACCAAACTATCCCATGAATTTGGTAGAGAACACAACAAATTGATGCACTTATCTTCATCTAAAATTTTAAAATAAACAGATAATAACTTACTTACCACAGTATTAAATGCGTTCAGACGCTCTGTCACTAAGTCTCCATCTTTCATCCTCAGGTTATACAGCTTTTTCCGTAGGAACAGTTTATTCACGAGAGACTTAGATTGGTACAAAGTCCCTAACTTGTCCCATAAAGCCTTCGTTGTAGCTTCCCCTGATACATTCAGCAATACTGAATTTGAGACACACAATCGTATTGTGCTTTTTGCCTTTCGATCCAACTTCTTTCATTCTCCATCAGACACTCCTGTTGGTTTAGTACTTGGATCTACCACAATCCACTGATCTTTATCCACCAACAAATCCTCCATCTTGAGTTTCCACAACTCAAAACTCTAACCATTAAATTTCTTGATCTCTATATTTCCACTTCTCACCATCTTCTTTCACGACCAAAATCAATCCCGCAGATCTCCCACTGAACAGGGTCTACCACAGGCCCGAGCGAAACCCCTCAGCAACAAAGGAGTCCTCTTGAAGCCAAAACAGCTCTGATACCAAATGTAGGTTTTAACCTCGTACAGAAATTACCTACATACGAATTCTAAAACGCAGAAAATAAACAATGCGAGAGCATAACACATAAAACACATATACACAGAGATTTTCCCTTGGATCCCAAAACCGGGACTACTAGATTGATTTTTCATTATGTTCTTTTCAATGTTACAATACATATTATACATGTTGAAGCATCCAATACCATGGATCAAAAACCATCGCGTCCAAAACCATGCACCGAAAACCATCATGTCCAAAACCATGTGCACAAAACCATAGGCAGGTCCACCCAACCTAATATAGGGTCTAAAAGAATGCGGGTAGAAACCAGGAAGAAGTGGGAGAAAGCCATGGAAGAAGAGATGGACTCCTTGATGCATAACCAGACTTGGGACTTAGTCAATTTTCCTACAGGGAAAACAACATTATATAATAAATGGGTTTATAGGTTGAAGGAAGAAGATGAAGGAAAACAAAGGTATAGGGCTAGACTTGTGGTGATTGGGTTTGCACAAAAGAAAAGTATGTACTTTGATGGAATTTTTCTCATGATGATAAAATGACTTCAATCAGGACTATTTTAATTCTAGTGGTAGCAGAAGATTTGCATCTTGAGCAGTTAGATTTAAAGACAACCTTTCTCCATGGGTATTTGGAGGAAGAAATATATATGTAGCAATCACATGGTATGAGGTCAAAGGGAAGGAGAAATTAGTGTGAAAATTGAAGAAGAGCTTGTATGGCTTAAAACATGCCCCAAGGCAGTGGTATCTAAAATTTGACAGGTTTATGTCTGAACAAGGTTATACTAGATGTCACCATGACCATTGTGTTTATCTTAAAAATTAAAATGATGGCAGCTATATTATATTGCTATTGTATATAGATGACATTCTTGTTGTGGGGTCTAACATGAAAGAAATAAATGTGCTCAAGAGAAAATTGACAAATTCATTTGCAATGAAGGATTTGGGTGCAACAAAACAAGTCCTTGGTATGAGAATAACAAGAGACAAGAAAAATTGAAAATTAACATTGTCTCAAAGTGAGTACATAGAAAAGGTGTTGGGAAGATTTAATATGTAGAATGAAAAACAATTAGTACACCTTTGGCTAGCCATTTCAAACTAAGTAAGGAGATGTATCCTAAGACCTAGGAAGAGATGGATTATATTGGTAAAGTTCTATATACATCAATAGTTGGAAGCTTAATGTATGCAATGGTATGCATAAGACTTGATATTTCACATGTAGTGGGAGTTGTAAGCAAGTATATGAACAATCCAGGAAAAGTGAATTTGATGGCAGTGAATTGGATTCTTAGGTATTTGAGAGGTACCACAAATCAAGAATTATGCTTCGATTGTTCAAACATTGTTCGACAGTGATATGTTGATGCAGCTACGGTAGGTGATAGAGATAATAAGAGAAAAAACATAGGGTATTTTTTGACTGTAGGTGGAACAACTGTCAGTTGGGTTTCAAAATTGCAAAACATTGTTGCACTTTCAACAATGGAAGTAGAGTATGTTGCTGCAACAAAGGCTAGTAAAAAAATGATTTGGTTACAAAGGTTTATGGATGAACTGAGAAAGAAGCAGGAGATGGGAAGGTTATTCAGTGATAGCTAGAGTGCCATTCATGTTGCAAATAAATCATATTTTCATTCAAATACTAAACATATACATCTCAAGTACCATTTCATATGGTCAATGTTGGAAGATGGATAATTGAAGCTAGAAAAGATACAAACTAACCAGAATCCTGCAGATATGTTAAAAAAAGTTGTAATTAGGGACAAACCGAGATCCTGCTCAATTTCAATTAGTATTGAAGTATGATGATGAAGATGAGAAACAATCAGGTCCAAAGTGGAAGCATTTTCCAGTAAGTGAAGCAATGATGGAGTTGCTATAATCAGTCTCCAAGTGGGATATTATCGGGTGTGGAGTCTGATTATCTTCCTGATTCATAGGACTTTGCTTCACCTAGATGTATACCCCAGCAACACTGTAAACCCCTCCACGTGGGGGAACAAGTCTCCCCTGTCTGGAGGTTTGGGGGCCAGTGGGCCCCCAAAGCTAAATATAAATGAAAATTTTCCTAGTAAAATATTATTATTTCATAGTCAATCTGGGTCGTTTAGTAAGCAAATGATCTGATGGTAGAAGTTATGATAATTTAGGGTTTTTTCCCTAGAAGGAAACCCTCAATTTATATGAGGGAATTGTATTGCAGTTGTTTATGATTATTCTGTGTGAGAAAGAAAGAGGGGATTGTGTGAGAGGGAAGAGGAAATTGCAACGGATATGTTGTAGGTTGTATCTCTTAATTTTGTTGGATAACATAAAAAGGAAGGATTGCTTGTTTCTCCGTGGGCGTAGCACAAATTAGGCGAACCACGTATATCTGTGTCTCTCTTGTTTTATGAGTTTTCAATGTTTGTGTTTTTGCAATATTTTATATGTTCCATTGCTCTATAATATATAATTTTATAAAACACTTCTCACGATTCGCTACTGAAGGAGCAAATCATGGGAAGGCATTTATTGACACATCATCAACTCTAATTAAGGTATTCAGATCTCACTCGCTCGGTATTGTCACGCTCACTTGATTGTAGAGTCAGTCTCTTGATACTCTCTGCGAAACAAGTATTCCATATCCATGTTGACCACAAGTTTGACCAATGAGCCACACTTATTTTGTGAGCTTCCATATGCGAATAGTAGGTGGACATCCATGTAGGTAACATTTGGAAACTGATCATGTATTTTGGTTATCCTGTAACATGTGTGAACCTGTAGAACTTAGGATTTGGCTACAAAAAGTCAAGTTGGTTGTAGAAAGTGCACAATTCGATAGCTATAGTATAGTTTAAACTAATTTCATAAAGAAAACATAGATTTTGAACTGTTGATAGGTAATTACCTTTCTAATGTAACTTGCATGACCTAGATGACCTTTAATTCATAGATGAGATGGAATGAAGTGGAAATGTGTAACAAAATGGGTGGAAAAAGGCAAAATGGATTTCCAAAAGGAGAAAAATTCAGAGATTCGACATTGCCAAACCAAGGATGACCTTAGTTGACTAAGGTTGAAAATGTTTGACTTTGGTCAATCATGGTTGACTATAATTGAATATGGTTGACTAATGTTAGACTATGGTTGACCATGTGTGACTATAGTTAATCACTGATTATTTTTTGACTATGCTTAATGATTCTTTAACTATGGTTAACCATGGTTGACTATGGTTTTCCATGTTTACCCTATTTAAACAACATTAACTATGTTAATTTTGACTATGAATAATTATGTTTAACAATTGTTGACAGTGGTTGACCACAATTGATTATATTTCTCCATGTTCACCATGTTTAAACATCAATATTTATGTTTTGACTATAAATGACTATGGTTAACAGTTGTATGACTATGGTTGACCATGGTTTGACTATGGTTGATCATGCTTGACTATGGTTGAACATGGTTTAACAATGATTGACCAACATTTTACCGTGTTTTGTCTATGTGCCACCACAATTGAATATGACGGACTATAGTTTAACATGCTTTGAAAATTATTTGACCATAGTTGACCATATTTTGACTACGATATTTCTATAATTGACCATGAATTTCAATTATGGTTACCATTGAAATGTTGTTATTTGATGGTTAACCATCATTTGACTATGGTTAACCGTGACCATCCACTGTAGGCCTCCATAGTCAACTGTGGTCATCTAGTATGGTTCAATATAGTTCACTATGGTTTACTACAGGTCACCTATAGATACACCATGATGCTTCTAGTTATTATGGTTCACCATGGTAGTCATGTTGACTATAGTACTCATGTGAATCACAACCAAAGAACACATTTTGAAACGTATTTTAAACATTTGATGATGTAAAACTATGAATAGAAAACATGTAAAAAGTTTCTTGTATTCCTATGTTCCTATTTTCAATTATTTCGACAATAATTTTTTTTAAAGTATATAACAAAAGTTATTTATAAATTATTATATCTAAGAATTTTGATTAACATATTTTTTAAAGGAATGATTAACTTTCTATTAATCAAACTACAATGTAGCCAACGCCATTACATTAAGAAGCATTAGAATTTCCATGGTCCTCCAAAATCTCTATGACCATTGTCATTGGATATTTTGAGATATCTATTATAATTTCTCCAAAAAACCACATTAACCCTAAGAAATCGACCTAACATATTATAACTACAGATATGAAGTTAACAACACAAATCTCTCCTCGTTGTTCTTGTCGTATCCTTCCATGCCCTCCTTTTCTTCTTCCTCCTATTGTGTTGAATCCACTAGCACATGCTAACCCTACACCCTGTTGCAGCTCTTGCTGGTCGAGGAACACGGGAGGGAGAGCCCCACCTCCGCCAATCTCCATGTCTTTCTCAGCGTGATCACTGAGGCCAAAGGCCTCCTTCAAAACATTGATGACTGTGAACTCCACTCAAACCTCTGAATTCTCCACTTTGAAGTCCAAGTTTTTTATCTTGGTTACAATTAGCTCCACTGTTGCTTGAACATTTTCAACATCCTTTTTTAAGCTTCCAAGTTGGCCCGTGACCAGAGCGAAATGGGAACAAGCCTCATAGATAATATGCCCACCAATAATGGAAATAATCTCCTCAAAATTCTACTTTCATGCCCGCTCTTTCTTATATGGAGGGCCACCAACACCATTTCTTGAAGAAGAGGCCATACCATCAATACAGAGGAGTCGAACGGAGAGCCACTTCACTTGAAACCTACACAACCATCCTTTTATAACCAAACTTGGATCCAAATTAGTAAGGGAAGAGTCCCTTCATATTTAATGCCACCCTCATTTTATTGCTCTACAGATAACTGATTTTTATTGTTGCTTGGGTTGGAATGTAAAAACACACGATGGATAAAGATCAATCCTCCTCAGTGATGATAATAGAAAATCCTACTCTTTTGGATGACTTTAAGACCTTTCTGATGCCATACCACCTGTCTCTATGGTTATCCTTGCACCTAGCACTTCCCCACTTATTGGATAAAGGATCCAACAACCTGTAGGAACGTTCATCGAAGAACATATGTACCTTGGAGTTATTGTCGTAATTATGTTGTCTGTTAGACGTTGATTCCTCCTTAATGGCGTTCATCCAAATCAAGATCCTTGAATTAACTATGGTCATGGAATATGACATTTGATTATTTTTCCATGTGCCTCCAGCAAATATCTTTATTCCAGATTAACCCCTATGATAGCTTGGTTGTTTACAAATATGTTATATTCACGCTTGATATGATAGAACTCCAAGGCTTCAAATTTTTCCATAAGTAATTGAATACTTTGTAAGGTTGGTCTTGACTCATTTTCCTTGTGTTTATTCATTTTATATCATTTTTTAATAGTGATGAGAAAATCTTTAAATACACTTAATCGATGGATTCCTTCTGTCACTGCAATCTTTAGCCCTTGCCATAGATCAAGTTCTTATGTCTGGTTGTTTGAGGCAAAATCCAACCTACATGCAAATTTTTTCTCAATTTCTCCATCGAGACATAGGATAACCCCTCCCACTCCTGCCTCCCCAAAGATTTTTGTTAACATTTATTATTATCATTGTATGCCTTTTTAAAGTAGGTTTTGCAATTAAAATTACATAGTTCATAATAATAAAATTATATTATGAATTTAAATTAATATTATTTTATGCAATTTATTTTCATTTTTATTTATAAAATATATTATATGATGAAATTTTATTAACACTACATCATGTGTATCATGAATCATGGTTAATAAGTTTTTCATAATCGTTAAGATAATTTGAAGAAATGACCATTATCTAATAACCAAGAGTCTTCCTGAACCAGGTGGATACTAGTGGCCACCTACCTATTCCACTTGGACCCCCAACATTGTTTCTTTCATTTTTTTAGTTTCCTTAATTGTAGCACAATTTACTATTTTTGGTAGTTTTTCGGGTCGTGAACTTCCAGAGCCATTTTGAGGCCCTAAATGACATTTTTGGGAAAAATGAGCAAACATGAATCTTTCATTGATGTTTGCATTCGACAGATTTAGTCCTCAAATAGATATTTCTAGCAAGTTATTGTGCGAGTCAAATGGAGATCATATGCCAAAGTTACGACCCCGGGAAGTTGTTGAACCAATTTACCCAAATGGGACCCATAGTTTTCCCACATCATCTCCTAGGGTTAGGTTTTTGGATGTTTAGGGTTTTCCATTGTTTCTCAATAATAAATAGACCTTCGAGCCTCATTTTAACACATTTCAGAGGTATGTAGCCGCCACATCTCTTGTTAGAGATAAGCTACCATCGTTTGAGCTAGTTTCCATTATGTATGTAAGCATATTTCAGTTCTTTGATCTTAATGAAATGAATTCTTATTCCTGCTGCATATTTGTGTTTATGTTTATATCTATATTTTTTGTGTTCCTGCATAAGTCTAGATCAGTGGTATCAAAGTGGTTTTCTCTTTCTCTATTTTTCTTTGCATGTCCCCGATTAGGTCAGGGTATAAGGAGTCAGGGCTTGAACTGGTTGAACCTTTGCAATACCAACCTCAAAAACCTTGTTGACCTCCCATGGCAAAAGAAAATAAATATGAGGTAGCATGAGATCCCTTCAAAATATTGCTCAAAGAAGCCCTCGAGCAACAGAGGAATGCAATGATGGAAAAATTTTCCCAGATCCTTCGATGGATGCCCACAGGTGACGCATCTTAATTTGGTAGCCAGTCTGGAGGCACCACTCCCTTCAAGGTATAAGTCAACTTTGATAGTCCCATATTTGAAGACCAAATAGATACATACACCATAGATAGATGGTTAAATCTATTGGAAGGGTATTTTTTGGTTCATGCTTTTTCCAGTAGGGAACATATTACTTTTGTACTCCTCAAATCTACCCCCCACATCAAGGACTGGTGGGAAACCTGCTGTGAGCAGAAGGATGAAGATAAATACATAAATTGAACAACATTATGATAAGGAAGGGACCAAGACATCCCAGAGTTCACAAATATTTTTCACACCCTTTGCACGAAGTTGGATATCAAGGATTCTGAGCAGCATCTTTTATTCAAGTACTACGGTTTTGTACGCAAATACATCTAAGACAAGATGGAGTTTATAAACATCTCCTCACTTGGCACCACCTACAGATACATTTTCAAGGTCTAGCATAAGTTAAAATATAAGAAGCGAGACTTTGGATCTGCAAATCTAAAGCATGGGAAAGGGGCCCCCGAACCGCAGAACAAAGGACAAATCCAAGGCAGGGTGACCCAATACAAACCATCAGATATGAAAGCAAATAAAAATACCACAAAGACAAAGAAGGACATTGGGAACTGGTGTGAGCTCCATAATATCCCCACTCACAACACAAGTGAGTGTCGAACCAACCAGTCACTACTAGCCGAGTTGAAGGCTTCAGAATTAGATGCATGTTATGAATATAAGTCAAAACCAACAAGGGGAATGATAAAGGGAAGAAGATTATTGATGCAGAGCCCAGTGCTACTATTCCCACCACCAAGATCTAGAAGATTTAGCCTAAAGATCTAGAGGAGGGGGAGCGTCTCTTCCACTCACAAATGTGGGTGAAGGGTTCATCGTTGCAATTCATTGTCAACAATAGGAGCCAAAAGAACCTCATTTCAGTACAGGTCATGAAGCGAGTGGGCCTACCAAACACACCATGCCCACAGTGGTTCACCATCAGGTGGCTTCACCAAGGAAGAGATCTTCTTACCCGCCAACAGTGTCACATTCCATACAACAACAAGCCCTTCATGGATGAGGTATTGTGTGATGTTGGTACTCTTGAATTTTATGATGTATTATTAGGACAACCATACTTGTGGAAGCGTCATGTTGTATATGAGTCAATGCCTCACACTATTATTATTTCCTTGGGCAATAAGTTATACAGGATACTAGAGGTATCCTTGCTTACCACCATCTTTGATCTCTGCTAAGAAATTCAGTAAAATCATCTCCTAAACAAGGATTTTTTTTTCTTTCTGATTCACTCTCAAAGTAAGGGGAAGATCGTAGCCACATCCATGGCCCCCGGGAAGGGTTCCTCTACGAAGCATAAGCAAGTGGATACGGTCATGGAAGAATAGAGGATATCTTCTCCTCACCCACAGGGGTACACTTACACTATCAGGTCAAGCATTCAACCAATTTGACTCCCGGAGCACCTCTACCCAACGTGCAGATATATCACCAGTCCATTTTGGAAAATTAAGAGATCAAGCGGAAAATCTAGGAGTTGCTACAAAAAGGGCACATCTGACCAA
Source organism: Pinus taeda (assembly GCA_000404065.3). NCBI lineage: Eukaryota > Viridiplantae > Streptophyta > Pinopsida > Pinales > Pinaceae > Pinus > Pinus taeda. The sequence goes on from APFE030367368.1 coordinate 15,936, forward strand.
GTTCCTCACCTTGTGGGAGCTTGATTGTATTTTTACAGAAGAAGGATGGGACCTGGAGGCTTTGCATTGATGATTGGGCACTAAACAAAATTACTGTCAGGAATAGGTATCCAATCCCACGAATTGATGACCTTCTGGACCAACTCAAGGGGGCCAAATATTTCATCAAGATCAATGTGAAGTCTAGCTATCACCAGGTTCCAACAGAGCCCATAGATGTATGGAATACCGTCTTCAAATCCAAGGAAGTCCTTTTTGAATGGTTGGTTATGCCCTTCGGGTTGAAAAATGTCCCTACTAATTTTATGAGGCTAGTGGATGACATCTTGTGGCCCTTCACCAACTCATTCGTGGCTACTTATTTGGACGATATCCTCATCTTCAAAAATACTTGGGAAGAACACTTGCAACACATTCAATAGGTCCTTCAAACCCTTCGCCATCACAAACTATGTGCTAACATGGAGAAATGCACCTTTTTCATGAGCCAAGTCCAATATCTAGGTTACATCATAGACGAGTGTGGCATGCATGTGGATCTGACTAAGATCCAAGTCATTTGAGATTGACCAGCCCCAACCACTCTAATAGAGCTTCGCAACCTTTTGGGCCTTGCAAATTTTTATCGAAGGTTCATGTTGGGATTCTCCCACATCACTTACCCTTTGAGTCAGATTACCAAGGACGAAGCGAAAGTAAAGTTTTCATGGTCCGAGTCCCAACATAAGGCATTCGTTGAGTTGAAGCACCTCCTCTGCTCTACACCAGTACTCACATTTCCAAACCTGCAACAACCATTTGAAATTGAGACAGACACCTCCGACTATGTTATTAGTGTAGTCCTCACCCAACACGAGCATCCAATGGTCTATAATAGTGAAACACTTTTCGATACAATTCAGAAGTACTCCAACTATGATAAAAATATATATTCCATCACGCAGGCTTGTTGACAATGGAAGCATTACATTCCAAGGAAGGAGATAGTCATCCACACTGATCACTGACCTCTTCAGTTTATACAGACACAAGGGAAGTTGCAAAATGATCACCATCAGAAGTGGTCTACATATCTGCAACAATTCCACTTGAACATTATATACAAAAATGGAAGCATCAATCATGTTGCAGACTGCCCCAGTCGGCCCCCAGTTGCAGCACAAACTACTGTTCTGAACTCTAGTGGCCACAAGACCTCTGGATGGCCACAACTATACAAAAATGATCCAGACTTCACCTCCACATACTCGATGCTAGTAGATGGAAAGGAAGTTCATGATTTCCACCTCCAGGACGCATTATTATGCTACCTCGGACACCTTTGTGTTCCTTCAAGTGAGCGTGCCACGCTGATTTTGGAGGCACACTACATTCGGGTCGCAAGACACTTTAGTGTAGAGAAAATTATGGTTGAACTACAAAAGTACTTTTATTGGCCAAAACTCCAACTAGATGTTGGGAAATATATCAGATTCTACACTGCCTATTCCATCGCCAAACCAACCATCAAGAAGCAAGGCATGTACACTCCTCTTCCTACTTCTAGCCAGCCTTAGCAATCCATCTCCATGGATGTCTGACCTCCCTTATACCAAGCATGGTAATAACTGTGTATTTGTGGTCGTGGAAAAAAAATTAAGATGACTACATTGGCGGCCTGCAAGAAGAGTATCACAACAGAGGAAACTGCCAAACTCTTCTTTGAATGAGTGTAGGTACATTTTGGGATCATGCAAACCATTAAATCAGATCGAGATAGCAGGTTCCTGAGCACATTCTTATCAAGCCTTTGGACACTATTGGACGCCAATCTCACCAAGTCGACTGCATTCCATCCCTAGACTGATGGCCAGGTGGAGGTCTTCAATAGGATGATAGTGCACATACTCCGCATGTATAAATCCCAGCATCCATGAAACTGAGATGAGAGTCTTCCTTATGTGCAACACAGTCATAAAAGAGATCTCCATAGCTAGACTAGTCGCAATCCCTATCAAGTGGGTGTAGGATTTCAACCATTGTGTCTGATGGATGTTGCCATGCCTCATGCGACTACATAGAAAAAATCCACACATGTATTGTCCAACGTTGATAAAGCAACTAGATTATTGAAAGCATCCAACACATCCGCCATAAGTTTCACCACATCTTGGAGAAGTCAAATTCCAAGTATAAGTAACGACATGATCAACATTGAGTGCCACACAAGTTTTAGGTGGGTGAAAAATTTTGGTTTCATTTGCAGAAAGAATGCCTTATCGGAGCCCATCAGAAGCTGAGACCACTTCGATATGGGCCTTACACCATTACCAAGGTTGTGGTAGAAAAATTTTTTGAGCTCAACATTCCCCCATTCCTTGGCCTCCACCCAGTGTTCAATGTAGACCGCCTTCGACCATACTTTCTGTTAGTGTCAGTCTTTCCAGCCTTCCTCCAGTGATCAAATGTGCTCTTACAAAGTGATTTTGAAGTGTCAAGGTCAAATTTTGTCATTTCAGTGAGTCTTCAAGCAAAATTTGGTCACTAGGCATTAGGTCTAGGGTTTGCTTTAACTCCTTCTAAAGTTGCCCAAATGCAATCTATGTCACTATTCAGCTGAGTCTATCATCATTCATAGGGTTTTCATTATCATGTCAGTGTCTAATGAGTCATTTTACATCTTGTTCATGCTTCAGTTGTGCCTTGGCAAGTTCATTTCCCTCTCCTAGGGTTTTTGAAGGCAATTTCTCTTGGGCGGTCAAATCAATGGCAAAACTTGTTTCCTGATGTTCATACACCTTCCCCTATCCTTAATATACCTTATCAAGCACTTCACAACACTCAGATCCCCCAAAATCCTCATTTTTGCACAAACCCTAGTTTCTTGCTACAACCTGGCAATTTTCTAGGTTGGGCCTGTGTTTTGCCCTTTTGGACCCCTTCCCCTCACTCAATCTCTGAGATTTCACTTTCCCCTGCTTCCTAACATCCCTCCCCACTCCCACAAATTTCCCCAAGAATTTAGAAGCCCCCTAACCCCTTCATTTCGCTTCATTTCGACCAAAACCCTTGTTCCACACATCGGGATAAGTTTCATTAAAATGATGTTTCTGAGAAATCAAAGATAATTTTTTCAAAAATGAGAGAGGTTTTTGTCCACAACATGCCAAATAAGAAAAACCTCCTTCATTTTTTTCACAGAGGTGTCATGTTTTTAAATAAATATCAAAAATACCGGCGAGAATGAAGGTGCTCCAAGGACGGTTGGCCAAAGCACAAAAACGAAGGAAAACGCCCAGTCCACTCCAAATTTTGGCCAAAGCCTCTTTGACTGAGCATGGTACTTGATTGGGGAATCCCAGCCCAAATTTCAAGAAATTTGGAGAAAATTTTGTCATTTGTGAATTTTTTGGAAATTTACAGGTTTTGGCTTCTCAATGGGTCTCACCCCCAGTGAGACCCTTTGTCATCGTAGCTCCGTTTTGCAAAAACTCAGCATTTCTGGATTTTTCATGAAAATTTGTACTTGCTAATCCATTAATAAGAAATTTCATCAAGTTTTGGGCCTCCAAAAGGTCAAAATACATGAAAATTTTGACTTTCTGCCCCTTTTTTGAGTTGCAGAAACCAGTCTTGGGAGAATTAAGTTTTGACAGGAAAAATGACCTCCAAATTCAAAAATTCTAGTTGGGTTGGAAAGTAGACTCACATACCTTTCCAACAAGCCCACTTTTTCTTAATTCTGACACTGGGAAGGCCTCCAAACAGAGCTGAAAAGGTGTGCGACCCGTTGAGGAAATATTGCCAGATTTGACCAGTTCAGCCCAGAGAACGCAGTTTGGCTCCAGTTTGAGTTTTTGGGGTGAAAGATGATTATCTTTAATGTAATTATGGCAACTCTAAGACACTTTTACTCTTGTTTAACACTTCTAGAAGATTCATTCATGTAAAGGGTAAAAATTGAATGTATGAACTGGTTTCCAAGTTTATAGAGGCAAGTTGTTTTGACTGCCTATTTTCTAGTGCTTAGTTTAGAAGTGGTTGAAACAGCTCCTAGGATAGTGAGCTCGACCCCTAGAGGCAAGGGAAGAGGTTGGCTTTCCTATATTATGTATTTTCTCAATCATTTTCAGAGGTTGGAAGGTTGGACTCTTGAGAGAGCAGTAGCTCATTGTATTATCTCTTGTATCTCTGCAATTTTTGGCAAGGAAGACCAGGGTTTTGCAGTCATCTTTGGGATTCTTGTGGACTCATGTGTTGATGGTGTGTTTCTTCAGTCATTGTAAGCTTTGTTATGTGTTTCATTTTCCTTCTATACTTCTGCATATTAAACAAATGAAGTGATAAAGTAAGAATTCATGCTTGTCATGCTCTGCTTTTAAGTTTGTTTAATTTTGATGTTTTCTACTGTTTAAAGAGAATTCAAATTCATTGTTTGCTCTCTTTAGCCTTCTCTCTTTCATTCCTGACCATTCACTTCAGTCAAAGACATCAGCACGACCTCCTACCTCGCCCCAAAGACTCCCCTGCAGAAACTGTGTCCCATCCCCGCAGCCAAATTTGCCCTCTCCTCAATTTGCCACCAAAAACCTAAAAACCCCAAAATCAACCTCTTTAATCAGTTTACTAGCCTAATATCAGTGTTACTTTGTTGGTCATCTCCCTAATTGAAGATTTTCCGAGAGAGACCTCCTGCCCCGTAGGGCTAGCTACGAGGCTGAATGGTTTGATGTAGCTTTGAGATTTGCCTTTCTCAGCCTGAGGTGAAATTTCAAGCGCTAACATACTGGCGACCATATTGGGGAGAACAAACTTGTTTTTGGATTGATGTGTTAGTTTCATAAGTCTTAGACGGAGTCTGAAGATATGCCAGGTAGCTTTCGAAACGCTTTTGCTTTGCATAAGCGCAAGTAGATAAACGTTGCTTCAGTCAATCTCCGTGAGCTTGTGAATACAGCACTTCGATTGCATTTTATCCCAGTATAATTGTCAACTCTGAACTTTTGGATGATAAGTTGAGAGTTTTCACAGGCTGACATCATTCACCTGGCGACTCCTTTCATGAAGAATACAGCAACCAGTGCTTCATGGTGACTTCACTGCAGAGAGATCAGTAGCTTTGAGCTTTTCAAGATGGACCAAATCACAAGAAGATATGCTCCCTTGAGCCGAGATCACATCCTTGGTTTTCCAAATAAAATTCCAAAGGTAGATTGGTCAAGGAATTTGCCTACATTTAAAGATGATGGTAGGAAGGACGCTGCTCTACATCTGGTTATATTTCACATGCATATTCGCAAGTTGAAGGTTGATTTTCCTGAAGATTGCTTGATGAAGATATTCTTGGCCACTCTGGAAGGTAAAGCCCAATCATGGTATGAAAGTTTGCCGCCTGCTTGTATTTACTGTTTAAAGGATTTTCATGCTATGTTCATTGAAATATACAAGGACTCTTATCCATCATTAAATTTAGTTCAAGACTATTGCAAGCATGCTTAGAGTTTTATTGAAAGCCTTGAGAAATATTATGAAGATGATAATTTTATGGATTTTGAGATCATGGAGGCTCTGTATGAGAATCCCTTAGAGAATTCCCATCAAGATGATCAGGACATTTTGCAGCAGAATCAAGATCAGCAGGCTGAAGATGGTCATATGGTTGAAAATGATGAAAGGGAGAATTACATTTCAGATCTGTCCACAGAAAACAACAACATGCAAGTAAGTCCAGTGCTGATTGTAGAGTGTGATAATGTCTAGTCAGCTATTTCAAAACTACATTTAGATTGTGATGACCAAGCATATCTTGTGTTGAATCCTGAAAAAGAGAGCTTTACTGTTGAGATCATAGACATAGTTTCGGATTCAGATGTTCATGAAAAACAGAATGAGATCTTGGTGCAAGTAAGTGATGAATCTCCTTTCAATAAATCCGTAATAAATGATAGTTTGAGTGCCCTATCATATGAAAATAATTATTGTTTAAGCAGAAGAGAACAAAAGGCATTGTCTCCTTTGTCAGAAGAGGAGATAGATCAGCTTTTGAAAGGTCTTGTTACAGCCCAAGCTACAGCAGATTTGCAATGCACACATAGTCAGGAAAGTGTTGGGGAAAATTCTTCCTCTGTTGAAGAAGATGACTGTTTTGTAGATCAGCAAACAGATAATGTTTTCCTTCACAAAAATGATAAGGCTGTCATGTTTGATAATCTTGAAGATTGTTTTTTGTTTAAGAATGACCTAGACCATGAAGATGAGGAGTATGAGCTTGAGAGAGACAATATGCCAGGATTTCTCATGATCAAGGAACCTACAGCTAACACTCAGATGGCAGAAGCACATACTTCTCTGTGCATTCCTATCCCTCCGAAATCAATTGTTCTTTCAGATCAGAATGAAGGGAGTACTTGTATTTTTGTTGCTGGATCTCAAG